>PVHY01001525.1:92788-154860 GCA_004024945.1 Uropsilus gracilis | reverse complement strand
TTGATGATACCTCCTTAATGATTTTCTGTAAAGGCGTTCTATCAGTTGTTAAGAGAGGGATGTTGCAGTCTCTAAATTGTGATTTTTCCCTTTCAATTTTATCATTTTGTGTCACATATTTTGTGATTGTTTTGTTATGCACACTTATTTTGGACAACTATGTCTTTTAAATAAACTGACATTTGTATCATAAAAAAAAAAAGAAAAAAAAAAAAAACAAAAGTATATACAAATGTGAAAGATTCTTCATTCCCCAGAATGTCTACAGAAATATTTTTGGGTGGTGTCTAAAAGAAGTGAGAAGATAAGATAAATGAGAACTTTTTGGACCATTTGTGACAAAAAAATCAATTTTGTGATAATAATTTTTAATTTTCATCAAGGACCACTTTGTTCATATCAGCCCTATAGGTTTGCTTTATTCATTCCATAACCCTTTGTGCTTTTCATTCTCTCTCTCTTTTTTTTTAACACAGCTCAGTCACAGAAGTCAGCCATTAAGATTCTTGACATATTTAGTAATAAAGTTAATCAGAGCTCACATGCAAAAATATCTCTACTATCAGGTTTGTGCCACTCCCATCACCTCATAATATGATTCCACTTGAACAGCACAAAAACCAAAACTGACTGTCATTCCTCTAATATTGTTTCTCTGGTTGAACATTAAAGCATATCACTTCTCATCTAAAGAGAAAAAAATCAATCAGATCAAATTCTAAAATCTCTTATTAAAAATCCCAACAGTTCAATAGTATTTGCATAATTTGTAACAAGTATTTATTGAGCATTTTAACATCCGTTTTTCATTATTCTAGACATTGTCAAGATAGGTGGAGAAGATGCTATCTCTGCTTTCCAAGATTATGGTAAAGAAACAATTACATTAAAATCAGGTCTATATGCCATCTCCTCTCATTCTTCCTTTTGTTTATTCTATCTGACTTCCAGCGAAGTCTATAGGCTTTACTCTATATGACAACTTCTTTCCTCCAGGACTTAAACATATCTGGAGTGTTTCATCTGCTTGGAATGGGTCATGTCAAACTGTCACATGGCTCATATTTTACTTCATTTTAGATGTCTCCTGGATTACCTCTTTAGTGATGCCTTCCTTGATCACCTCATGGAAAGTCACACTTTTTAGTCTGTAATTTTTGGTGACACTTATCAACATTTGATATTATGTTATTTTATTTATTTATTTATTTATTTATTTATTTATTTATTTATTTATTTATTTACTTACTTACTTACTGACTTACTTACTTTTTCTTATTGTCTTCCTCCCCCATTAGTATATGAGCAACTCTAGAGCAGTAACCTTTGCTTGATCATTATTCCAGATTCAAAACAATCCTGGTTCTATTAGGTATTATTTTATTATTATTATTCATGATGAAGACACATACAAAATATTTTAGGTCTGATATAGGGCCAGGTTTTCAGATGAATATGTAATTTCATTGAATACCACAAGAACCCATGAAATAGCCATTTTATCCTCTTGTAAACAATAAGAGATATGAAAAGATTAATATGGCTTTGTCAGAGACTACAGTGTAGTAGATAATAAAACCCAGGTCTTCAGCATCTACTCCCAGTAGCCTTTCCACTATACACTATTCTGTAGGATAGGTAAAAGATTCAGTATATAAGATAAGCTTCATTACTTGAAACTTGGAGAGAATTCTGCTATTGCTTTTGCTTAAGACTCTTCTTACGGGCCAAGAGATGCTTATCTACACAGATTTTTCTTTTAAATGAATAGCCCATGAAATCATACACTGGTTTCTTTATGTGGAATTTCTGAATTTACAGTTCATCCTTTCCATTTGTGTATGAATGGGATGGTGGAAACTAAAATGTGGAAATGAGCTGTAAAAATCATGTGATTTGTTATTCTGACCACCTCCAATTTGGTTGTCAGTGAGAAAACCCCAAATCAAATTGTAAAATAATTTATTCGTTTATACAATAGGAAAACAAAAGTTAAACATGTATAGCTGCATCCAAGTGTTTACAGAATGGCACCAAGACAATCTCATTTTTTTCTTCCTTTCTCACAAAAATGTTCCATGACAATTCCAATTTACTTGGTATTTAAGGCTCTTGAAGTCAGAAAAAGAAAGGTCAGTTTTCCTGACTGCAAGCGTTTGAGGAGAGTCTTGACTGGTATCACCTGGCTCACATATACTTTCTGAGCATGTAGGCCTAGGAGGGCATGATTTCTCACAGGATTCATATACTGCAACCAGTGCATGAACTGAATCTTTTGAAGTGAGAGATACACTGGAGAGTGTTGCTTTTAAGGAAACAATGCTATACAGATTAAAACTATTCACCTAAGTCCTGTTATGCCTATGAACCTTACTCATGTAGTAAGCAAATATTTGTGAACATTTTTTCTTTGGTAAACATTGAGATGGATACTGAGTGTGATGGTTCCAATCAATAATCCTTTGTCCTGGAAGACACAGATATAAAATAAATGGTCAAAATGGGTAGAGAGAAATAAAATCACAACCTATGGTTCAAAGTTCTTCAAGAGCTTAGAAGATATGAAAAAATATGGATTTCTTATCTGACCCTTCTCCTTCTATGTCCCTACTTGACCACTATCAATAATTTTCTAGCTCTAGTAAGTCCTTGAACATACTCCATGTTGCATTCTGTCATCAGTGGTAATCAGTCAACTCAAACTGCTCCAAGAGTCCCTCTTCAAAGTCATGGTTTTGCAATATTTTAAGATCGCTTGATTTCATGCAACTGCTTCAGTGACATTTTGTTCTTAGACACTAGGGACTGTTGCTGGGAATGGAAAGGGACAGGGAGAAGGGGGGGGGAGGGTTAAGTCGTGCCAGAAAGTGAAGAAGGGGTATCTTCAAATTAGATTTATTTATTAGCATGATGACTCACAGGATAATAATGCCACTTTGCCAGTGGCCAGGATAGAAAGCAAGACTATAAAGGAATAACTGGCTGATACTTAGAGGCATCCAAGTTGTTATATCTTTAGGAAGTTAAAAACGTACCTTAGTGTCTGCTTACTCATCCCTGGGCCGGATGTTCTAAACTGAAAAAGAAAAAAGAAAAAAGTTTTCCTTTCCTCTGATTCTGGTTGTCAAGGACAAAAAGGCCTAAGCTCTACCACTAATTAAATTTGTGACCTTGATAAGTCACTCAATTCAGTTTAATTGCTGCCTTCTTTTTAATGAAATAGAGAATAAATTCTATCTCGTATGGGTTGGTGCTTATACACTATGCTCATATTTTAACATACCCACTGATGTATGAAATATATACTTATTATATGTCTAGTACATGTGTTATTTGGTATGCTTAATTGAATTACAGTTAATGTATATAGCATAAAAGAGAATGCATATTAAGGTCCTCTTAAGCAGCAGGAACATAGTAGGTATTGATTAACTCAGTTTACTTATTGTTCCCCCTTCTTTCAATTTGGTATCAATTTTTATCTTTATAAAAGATGCCTGAGTCAACTGATTACCAAAGACCTTTTCCCCTCTGATATTTCATTTTTCTGGACATTTCATACCTTTCACAAGTGAGAAAAATGGTATTTTTTTCCAGAAGTTATTTTCTATAAGTAACACATCCTCTTTTCAGAGGAACTCTCATGTTCAGTATTTTCACACACATTTTTTTTTTTTTTTGGCTACCATAAATACATTTAAAGAGTCATTACCACTCAATTTTACCATAGCATTTTCTAAGATTGGCAGTGCAGGAGAGGCAGCAAGAGCCTTTTGGGAAGTCAGAGGTACCTTTCAAGGGGGCAAAGCTCATCCTTGAGGTACTGCTATCTCTGAGAGGTAACTTGGGAATGAACTTGGGTCAGTTTCCATGTATACAGTCACTGCAAGCTTTCTTCACTCTTCATCTTTGCTCTCACTTGGAGAGGAAATGATTCAGAGGATGCTGGGACAGAGTGTTTCTTCTAAAGCCATCCTACCCATCATCACATCAGCACAGAAGTCAGCTTCATGTTTCCTGCCAAACTCGATGAGCTCAATTTCCATATCATTTTTTCAGACCTCCAGAAGAAGCTGTCACGATCCACAAGCAGGTCAGAAGAAGCACAGAATAATAGAATGAGAGTCGGTAACAACCCAAAAGGTCACCAATCTTATTCAACCCTTTGTTTGAGAAAGGATTTGTGGGTGACTGAGGTTAAGTGACTTGTTCAAGGTCTCATGATGAGGCAATGGCTGAGAAAAACAAACCCAGAATGTCATCACCTATTCCTGATTAACATATAGGTAACAGCATAACTTTTCTATATATATCTTACTGAATGCTCATTAAATTTATTTGAATTATTTATTATTGTTATCACTACATACAGGGAAATTAAACTGAGGTTAGAAACAATTAAGTAGTTCCCTTTCTGAGATCAAATCTCTTGGAAATAGGAAAACAGAACTCTGCATTCTAGTTGTTGTTATTTATTAATTAATTTATTTGTATTTGTTTCCCTTAACATACATCTAGTCAGGAAATGACCTGCCTTCTTCTATCAAATTTTAATTAAAGAAAAAGCAAAATCAGGTATCATAAATTAGTTCCTGATGATACAAACAGAATCTGTAGTGAAATTGGTGGCTTTAAATTTACAGTGCAGACTTGTGTTTAATTTCTACAGAACCATGATTTTTAGAAATAAGCATGCCTTGGTCAGTAAAAACTAATAAACAGCTTCTGATTTGGCTTCAGTAAAACAAACTATGTTAAGTCTTTTGTTAATAAGCAGGTGGGATTGTATTAAAAGCTAGTTGTTCATAGTGCTAAAAACAGGGAAGAAAATATAACTACCCAAGCACAATCCTACAATTTAGGGATAAATTTTGTTATATTGGCTTTTAGATTAAAACATTTCCTTACATATACGTATACTTCTTTAAGAATGTAATTATAATTATCAACTCTCTAAACTACTTAAAAATAAATTATAAGCACTTTCTTTTGAATACATACATATATTAAGTTTTAATAACTGCTTAATATGCATTTTATAGATAAAAACATTTAATTCCCTCTGCTACATATTTTAGTTACTTCGTTTGACTTTATATGAATCATGCCGTAGGTGAACATTCTTATTTATAGATATTTGCATGTTTCTCTGATTTTTTTCCTCAGAATATATTTCTTGAATTGAATTGCCAAATCACAGAGTATGCATAATTTTACAACTTTTTCTTAAACATCTCTCCCAGGGTGGGGAGGTATGGTATTCTTTGTATTGCAACATGTGTTTTAAATGTTGGATTTCTTTGTCCAAATAATATTTTCTGGGTTTAAGAGAATTACTTAGATCCATGTTAGTAATGTTGGCCACTAATGCTTACCAAAATCTAAACAGGATACTTAAGCTTATTTCAGATATTCTAACTTGTAAAAATTAAAAAAAAATTGTTCAAACTTCTGGATCTGGGCACACTGTGATTGCGCTTCACAGAAAGGCTAAAGCCTTGGTGTTTAAGACTAGTTTTATGGAGACTCCCTTAGCCTGACCCTAGCATTACTAGGGGCAACCATCATCAATATAGTATGGTAGTTAAGAACTTAGGTCTAGAACAGGGCTATCAATAAACTGTGGGGCTCTGAGCTGTTACTAAGTTTATCCAGGCTGACTATCTTTAAGTGGTAATGATAATATTCCTTAATTTGCAATGCTGTATGAATGTTAAAAGTGTGATATATGTAAACCCTTTGAACAGTGGCCAATGCATAAGAAGTCTAAATAAATGTGAGCCTTTTTCTTGCTGATATTGTCTTTAGACTATAACAATTATTATCAAAACCTAATGCAGAGTAGACACTCAGAAGTGTTTGCTAGGAGAATAAAAAAGGAATAGTGAATACATTCATAAAGGGATTAGTTCTTGTCTAGAGATAAAGATTTGAATAGTGCCTCAAATTGTAAGCTATGGTAGGGAAAGTAGGTAAGAAAATGACTGAAGGGCATAGCAAAATTGGGGAATGAGGACCGTGACTTAGGAAATACCCTGACAAGCAGGAGGAAGAGTTTGGAAGAGACTGAGTTGGAGATGATATTGTAGATTAAATATCTGAGAAACTAAAGCAGCAGAACAACAGCCCAGTCTCATCTGAGCAGTGGATCTGAAAGTGAGTCTTAATGAAAAAAAAAATAGATGAATGGGCATAAAGATCTCTTCACCCTGCCATTGTATTTAGGATTTAGATGTCACTTGAAATATTAATGATAAACATAAAAGCTAACAAAATTTAAAGTAGTACTTTTGCTCTTTTTTCTCTAGATATGCATTGTCTAAAACATAACCAATGGTGATATAGGATTATTTCAATTTTAATTTTACATTATTAATATTAAATAACATTTTAAATTCAATCTCCCGGTACATTTGTTATATTTTGAGTTTTCAGTAACCACCTGTGGCTGGTGCCTCCTCGGACAGCATTGAAGTAAACATTTCTTTTATTCATAGAATTTATTGTTCAACAGTGATGCCTTTGATGATACGAGGGAAGAAGTGGTGTTTAGGAGGGTATCAGCACTTTAACAACAAGAAAACTGAGATTTAGGGCTATGACTTTTACATTCTGAGTCTTTTATGTTATTCCTGAGATCAATTTATCAGTCATGTCTCATAAGGAAACAGACACTAAATACACACTGGGAATTGTAAAGAGGATTTAATATTATGTCCCTATTGACTGGATCAAAAAGGGAGTCAGAGAGTGAAAGAGGAAAGGTGTAATCTTCAGATGTCAGGTGTACAGGGGTGGACCATGGATCTGTAAGTTAAAGTGGAAGATCCCCAATGCACTCCTAGTTACCCCAATGGTAACTAGGAGTGACTTATGGTCTCCAGTACTAGGGTCTTTGACCAATTGAGGAAAACATGCAAATAGAATCCTTGTTGTGTTCTCTGGGTTGTCTGATAGTTTCCTTCTGTCTTCTTGCAAAGAGATTATAGGAAGCCTTTTATTGACATTTTTCCCATGTTGGAAACACACTGTTTGAGTTGTTCCCGGGTGGATTTCATTTTACACTTGGAGAGTCCAACTTTTTTTTTTTTCTATATTAGAGAATTACCCATCAGTTAGGCATTAAAATATACAATACAAATCACAAACAGGTTTGGGCATAGCTTCAGATGACATTGGCTAGGGGGTAAAGGAGAAGAAGGGCAGAAAGCCCTCCTGACCACACAAGTTAATTTGAGGTATGGAACCTTATTTTTCTCAAAGATGAAGAAAATGTGGAGTTAAGCAGGGAAACATCTGTTTCTCTTTTGATGTGTGGATACAGACAGCTTTGCCTTTTGAAAATAAAGTTGGGAAAGAAATATTATACACTTAGTTGTTAAGGTTGGTATCCTCACATTCAGTTTTTCAGTATTTGTATTTTGATAACCTATTTAGGATATTTCAAGAAGAAATTCTCATTTAAGATAAAACCACCTCCCAAATGCAAACAGTTGTGTAGTTCTTCACAATATGTGTGATAAATATCAACATGACTCATCCCATTTTGGAGCTGTGGAAACTAAAACTCAGGGTAAATGAATTGATCTGGATCACATAGTTAATTGAGACTGGGGCTCTGAATACTCTCCAGTGAAAAGACTGTTTTCCTGTATTGGAATTTTTGTTTCTGGTATATATAAAAACAAGATATTACTTAAACCTTATTTTGGTTATATTTTAAATGAAGACAAAATTTGCACACATGAGATAATATATCTCATACATAAATGGAGGATTCATTTTCTTTTCATCCAAACTTGTTTCTCTTTACTCTGTCTGTTTTCACTAGTTGCCACTATGATCTCTTGAATGACATAAATTAGAATCTTTCTCAACTCCTTCCTTTGGTCCATCATCCAAGTTCTAACAATTATGAAGAACTGTACCCTTCTCTCCAACTTCATTTCTCCACTCAAGTTCACCTTACTCACCTTTTTCTATAACTGTTTTAAGAATGTCTTTATTGGCCTCTCTAGCTCCCGATTCATACCATCATTATCCATTTTCTTCCTGGTCTGCCTTGGAGACTTTCCTTGAAGCTACAGGTAGGCATGCCATTTCTTTTACTATAAGAGTAAACCTCAGTTATTTTGATCTTTATTGCACGCTTTTATTCATAGCTACTCATTATTTAACTAAGGCTAATTTAACTGGTGTGTAGTTATATGGTCATAGTATTTGTTAATCAATCTAAAATGCTACTTTTTATTATGTAACTAAGCAACAGTAGCTGAAAAGATAGTTTGGTGTATGCTAGACACCTAATGTTTTTATATGAGAGTCATCAAAATAAGCACCAGTTTTTTGGAACAATTATCTACCTACATCATCCTTACTTAAATATTTCACCATTCAAGAAAAACAACACTCTAAAATGAATTCTGATACCATAATATAATAAGACCCACTAGAATTTGATCTCATTATTCACATTACTCATTGAGCCATATTTTTTCTGTCTGTAATTATAAATAATTATATATTCTAACAATTATTTTAGATCTGATGCAGATTAGATTTTCAATAAGTGTTAATGAATAAGTAAATAAAATAGGCTGCTTGTCCTTCTAGATATAAACCTTCCTTAAATTAGGAATTAACATGTTGACTAGTTCTCTTTCATTTTTCATTGTACATAAATAAGTATTTGTTGAACTGAGATACTAGCATATATATGATATATAGATATGCTACTAGAAATAAGAAAAGAGAAGGTATTATATGGACCAGTGGTGTGAATTGAAGTATACTGACACACAGATAGGATTTGAAGTAAGGATAAACAGAAAGAATGAAATAGAGATTTGTAGGAGGGGAAATGAGTAAAAGGTTAAGGTGGGAAAAAATCTCTTCTGACATAGCTAGTGTAAATGGTATACATTTGAGAATAGTTTTCTTCATAGTAAAGAATCTAACCTAGGTCAAAATGAGGTCTGTCAGTTGCTCTCAGGTTCTGGGAAGTAATTGCTAAGCAGTTGGAATGTCTGTTATGCCTGGCAAGAATGTCTGTGTTTGCCTGGGGGCCTAAGGTTTCACTATATAGTCTAAAAATATGATGTAAGGTACAGACTTTGGGTCACTCAGTATTAGTTCACCATCAAAAGTGCTAGATGCACCAGGTTCCATAGATAGTTGCTGTTCTTATCACTGCCAGCAACCCAGATACCACAGCACATCTCCTACAATCAAATTAGCTACTTTAGGGCCATTCTCAGCACCTTGTGACACTATAGTCTGCTGCTGGCACTGTGCACTGCTGTAAGCCTAGTGAGCACCAACACAGCAGACAGCTTAAACACTTTAGCTCATATCCTGTAGCAACACCAAGCAGGCATATACCAAGGCTGGACTCACAGCATCACCCGTTGAGTATACCTTAGTTCATAGCCTATATCAAATCCAACCAAAATGTAATTACTCTACAAAATTGACAACTTCACCCATAATGCTGCCATAGCACATCAGGTGAGACCCCAAAAAGAAATACATGGTAGAAGAAAATAAAGAAGACAGTGCTCCATGACATCAGAAGATATCACCTGCAAAAGGCTGACACTCTGTACTAGAACAAGTACTAGAGCAAAACAAGTGCTAACTAAAACCTAGAAGTAAGCACAGAGAAGCAGGTAGAATGGGGAAACAAGAATATTTCTTACTTGAAAAACACAACAAAACTAGAAAAAGATGCTAAAGAAAGTGGAGATAAGAAATCTACTTGAAAAGGAGTTCAAAAGAATGGGTATAAAGATATTCACTGATTTTAGAAGAATGAATGAAAAATTAAGGAGCTTCCAAACAGAAATCATATAGTTGAAGAGTATAATAATAGAACTAAAACACACAATAAAGGGAATTAACTGCTGTTGAATAATGTAGAGGGATAAGTAGTGAGTTGGAAGACAAAGCAATAAATATCACCCAAACAGAGAAACAAAATTAAAAAAAAAATCTAGAAAACTAAAAATACATTTAGAGACCCTTGGGACAACATCAAGATGAATAATAACCACATTAGAGGGATCCCAGAAGAAGACCAATAAAGGATCAGAAAATATATTTGGGAAATAATCAATGAACAGTTTCCAAATCTGGGGGAGGAAGCAGTTATAAGAAGCACAGAGAATTTCAATTAATAGGAACACAAATTGATTCACACCATCATAATGTATACTTTAAAAAGCAAAAATTAGAAATGAAAAGATCTTAAAGGTATCAAGAGAACATGTCACATATATGGGCAGCTCCTTAATATTATCAGCAGACTTTTCATAGATGGCTGTTATCAAAAAGTCAAGAAATATTAAGTGGAGAAAAAGGAGTGCTTGTTCTCTGTTGGAGGGAATGTAAATTGGGGCACTCAGTAAAGAAGTTCCTAGAAAGTTAAAAATAGAACTTCATATGATTTAGTAATCCCAATTCTGGATATTTACCAAAAGAATGTGAAAAACAACACTAATTTGAAAAGATACATGAACCCTTGTATTTATTGAAGCACTATTCATAATACCAAAATAGAAACAATACAAGAGTCCAACAATGGATGAGTGGAAAAATGTGAAGATGTAAGATAAATACAATGGAACACTACTCAACCCTAAAAAGATGGGATATTGCAATTTGGGACAACATCTATCACTCTTAAGGAGATCATACTAAGGAAATGTCAAAAGGAGAAAGATACATTGTATTATTGCATGCATTTGTAGAATACAAAGAAAAAAATTAAGCAAATGAGTACATACAACTAAAGAAAACCAACGGTTCCATTTGGACAAAGCATGCTGATTACCAGGGAGGAAAGAGTTGGGGGAACAGGTGTAGAGGTGACCAGTTGATGTGTAGTGGATGATGACTGGACATTTTGTGCTGGGTGTGTTTTGATACAAAATTGATAAATTGCACACCTGTAACTAATGTATTATATTATATTGTAACTGATGTGACCGCAATAAAAATGTAATGTATTGTAACTAATGTGACCACAATAAAAATTAATAACAATAAAAATAAATACGAATTAAGTGCTAACAAATCAAAACAAAAGCTGTGACACCAAGGTTCGGGTGAGCACTGATTGGCAATACTTCAGTATTGTTGACTTTACTGGGTGAGAACAATTTCAGACTACAAATTTGAAACCCTCTTGGAATCTGCCCTATGTACCTGTTATCTTCTCTGATTTTCAGTCAGTATCATTTAACTCTCACTGTGCCCTACTGTACCTCAGAGTGTTTATGAGATCTTTTGAGCTTGTAGTTGGTGTCAGAAGTGAGGGAAGCCTTACAGCCTTACATGTATTCTCTTAACATGGTAATTGGCTAACGTTTTCACTTTCCAACTAAGTTTATGCCTAAAATTTCTTTTAAAACAATATCTGTAGAATCCCACTATTTAGAGGATATGTAAGATGAGCTGTTGTAGTTCCAAGAGGGCCAATGATTTGCATGGCACTATCTTTTTTCTAACTTGCTGTGGCTGATCCCATGTTCCTTAGCAGAAGGGAGTGCTATGTCCACCTCCCTCAGATAACCTGCATTACTGGGGAGAGGCTGCCTTATAGAAAAGAAAGGGAACTTACAGCCTTTGAGCACTTGCTGAATGTGGCCTTGGAAGCTATTTCATGACATTTCCTTTGATTTTGCAATCATTCTCTAAGGCAGGTACTTGCCCTTTTTTATACGGATAGAAAATAGACTTAGAACAATTAGGAGCTAGCTGAAGGCCACACAGTGAGTGCAAAGCAGAGCTGGGATTATAAAGTCAGCAGAAGTTCAATTTGATCCTTTAATAATAGGGAGGTAACTTGGAGACTTGAGCAGGGCAGAGATTTCACAAAAGAAGCATTGAAAGAATATGTAGTGTCAGTGTGGTGCAGAGAAGAATGGAGATGCTTAAAAGATGGGCAGAGCTATGGAGAGGTGGGCTAAACCATGCTGTGAGAGACACATTGTTGTCACAATTTCACTTCACAGATTCCTGGCCTTTAAGGTCATTACTAAAGAAAAGAACCTCCTGAACTGTTGGTCTATGCTCCACCTTTTTAGGTAGTAGAGAAAAAGAAACATCCTCTATTTAAATTAAAATGAAAAACAATTTCCATTTAAGTCACTCATGATTTTACCTGTCAAAGAATAAACTTTCCAAGAATGAGGGGAAATGAATAAAATCTAGCAGAGATCACAAAAGAACTCTAAAACATGAAAGTATTTCAATGGTATCTGTGGAAAAAAATTTTTTTGGTGACCTCTACCCAACTGAAGTCAAAACCAACTCACTTTGTAAAATGAAATATTTTGACTTGAACTAATTCACATGTAAATTGGTCACAGGCAAACAACATATGAGTTGATGTGATGATGATATTGTTAATGAGTGTAAAACACATCTGTCATATGTACCCAGCATACATTAGCTCCTGTATGTATACGGCAGATTTATATTTAGACTGACCCAATTGTTACACTATCATTATAATTAAATAAGCAATTTGCAATTTGATAGTATATGCCTTCTTTTTTTAGATTATTTGCTTTATAAAATGATAGGTCTAGGAGGTCTTTTTGTTCAATTCCTTGATGTTCATAGGCCTTACACTTAATTGGTGCCTGATAAATAAATGTTCTGAGGAAAAGCATTTAGCATATATAGATAATCCAAAATTCAAATCCAGTTCTAACTCTCAGGTTATCTTTCAGGCAATGCCAATAGGGACTCAGGATGATCATTTACCCTATCACAGCTGGCTCCAGTCAATTATGAATTGACCTGTACTCCTTAGTTGCCTCATCAATCTGAACATATTTCCTCTCTATAAGATGGAGTGCTTGGGATTCATGACTCAGGACATCACTGAATCTTTGTGAATCTTGAATCTGTGAATTTTATTCGTTGGTGTTTTAGTTGACCTCATCTTCAAGAGAAACAAAGGCTGTCAAATATGATACTAGTTGCAAGAGTGCTTCTTTTAATGTTATGGTTTTCCCCTTACCTATGGGATTACAATAAATACAGTAAAATTAGGCATTTATTCCCTTTGGTGTATTTTGCTGGAAATAAAAATAAAAAGACCAGCCATCATATCCTTCATATTCTGACTTGTGATCACTATGATGATATTAGGCATATTTGACTTTCAAGTTCTCCATCTTTTAGTAACAATACTAATCATAATAGTAGTAATAAGAGCAAAATCAAGCATGAATAGAGAGTCAGTGTTACAGACTGAATGTCTATGTCCCTTGCAAATTCATACATTGAAACTTAATGCCCTCTGTGGAGTTTTTAAAAGAGACCATAATGACTAGGATTAGTCCCTTGTAAAAACAAAATAACTTAGAAGGAGAAAGACAAATGCCAAATGATTTCTCTCATATGTGGAATATAGACAAACAAAACAAAGGAACAGACAAAACTAAACTAAAACAATCCCTAAAAATCTAACTGCAGAACTAAAGCTTCCAGAAGGTTAGGGTTGTGGGAAGGAAGCAGGCCCAATAGATTAGCACAGGATTATGGGTGCTCTGGCAGTCATGTGATGTGGTAGCATACATCTGAAGAGATGGGAAACTATACCTCTGAATCATACACTGTTGTAAACCAATGTTACCACAATACAAACAACACAATATAATAATAACAACATTAATACAATTAAAAACAAAGAGACTAGAGAATTCCTTTGTCCTTGTGACAACACAATGAGAAGATTGCCGCTATGACCAGAAGCAGACTCTCACTAGGCACTGAATCTTGGACTTTCTAACCTCCAGAAATATGAAAAACATATTTCTGTTGTTTATAAGCCATTTAGTCTATGCTAGTACATTATCACAATCCGAATGAATTAAGATAGCCAGTACTACGTGATCACTTTATATTTTTAATTAATCTGATTCATAAAACACTGTCGTAAAGCAGATTTTTTGTTTGTCATAAATGACTATGGAAGTAGTTAGAATTAATTACCCAGACTCTCACATTTTGGAAGTGTTGGGGGAAGGAATTAAAGAGATTTCGCTGACCTATTACATTTAAAGACTCCTGTCATTACATTTATAGGCTTTGAAATGAGCTTTGCAGTGGATTTTTTGCTTTGTTTTGTTTTGAAGTATATAGTCTTTGGAAAAATCTGATAAAAATTACAATGTCCTTTCCCTAGAAAAAGAAGTATAATTATATCTCTCAGTATTTTAGAGGTAATGTTAAAGGTTTTATAAACGTCCTAATATAGCAATTAGAACTTCAGGGGGAAAAATGAAGACAGAAGCTCCTAACTCTGAGATTCTTTCCAAGAGTACTTTCTAGACTGGACTTTCAGAATTCCATGAAGAAAGCTTTACCAGAGATTTCAAGGAGTGTAATTAACCTCTCTTAAGCATGGTAGTCTCCGTACTCTACTGGGTTAGTTATCCTGAGGGCCAAAAACAATCTCCTTGCCTGCCTGTAGGATGGAGAATTCCGCCTGGTTGCTGATTACCACCATTGTCACGAGTTTCCATGTTTGCTCCAAGTTCTCAGATTTCTGTTTTTCAAGTTTAATTTGCCCGGGACATTGCAGGAAGAGAAACCGTGGGGGCATGATTAAAAGCATATGGCGTATGAGTTGGGGAGGGGGAACAGTGAGCACAGCAGGAGGGAGGAGGATTGCTAAATTGAGTGTTTCTAATAAAGGAGAGTGGGAGAGTATTTGCTGCTTTTGCTTGGGCTAAACTGTACTGTGTAATACTCCTCTCTCTTGCCCTCCAGACCTAGAAGATAAAAAAGTGAATGTTGGGGTGTTGGGGAGCTGTGATGTTAGGGTATCTGATTATCATACCTGAATATGTATATGTAGATATATATATCTTCTGGAGTGCTTTCACATATTATTTAATAGCTTAAGAACTGGATATATCAAATCTATTAAATAGACAGTGACAGTTCCCATAACTGACCTGGCATCGGACCATGCTTAGGAATGTCCTGAAAACGGACTCCCTCAAGACTAACTAAATCAGACTCTTGGGAGAACCACTTTTCCTTTAAGTATGCATCCCCCTTATGTTGTCAGTTATTCCACTCAAGCACTGGTATTCTTTTACAGTATGAGGATAAAGTCTAAGTGGAATCCCAGGATGTCACTGCTATACTTAATGTCCACAAAAATGAACATGTGAATTTGGGCTTTCTGGAGTTCATTCTACTTTCTTTTGATTATAGCATTGTGTTTTTTTAAAATTTATTTAGAAAACAATTGGTCACCCTATCCTGTGAAGATTTAATTGGAGATATAAATATATAATGTATTGTATATATATAATGTATATATATATAATATATATAATGTATTGTATATATATAATGTATATATATTATATATATAATGTATTGGTCTTACTCGCTACTTAATCAATAGGAATGTAGAATGATAGGTCAGTGGATTCTTTTAAGAGTATATGAAGTGATATAAAAAGAAAGGAAGGAAGGAAAGAAGGAAGGAGTGAGGGAGGTAGTGAGTGAGGGAGGAAATCGAGGAGGAAGGGAGGGAGGGAGGGAGGGAGGGAAAGAGAGAACTAAAAAAGGAAGGTTGATGCCCATTGGTTATTCTGTATTTCCTAAGTGGCTTGTGCTGGATTTCATGCCCCCCTGGACCCCAGAACATCTCTGATCCTTTCTTTGTTTGCTCTCTAGACAGTGTCTTAATTCTGTGACTCTTTCCATTTAAAATATTTTGACCTTGTTAGTCAGAGTCTGTTTCTGTCACCAAACCCAACATCCATTTCTCTAATATAAAATCTCTATTTTATGCAAGAAATTACAGAGACCCACAGAACCGAAGTTCCCTGCCTAAAATGACCAGATTAAAAAATATTGCCTTTGGGTCTGGGTCTGGAATCTGCATCCCTTGATTCTGGGCATGGATGATAACTGGTTTGCCTTTATCAAATGGTTCCTCAGTTTTCATTTTAAATTTGGCATCATCTTCTAGATTCTCATGGATGTTAAGGTCAGTGGGAATAATGTCACATTTGCAAAAACAATTTCCATCAGTTCTCAAAATATTTCAGAGGCCAATGGGTTCTGCTGCCTGCTACCCCGCCTCTGGCAAGTGCCTATTTTAGATGCTTTGAAAGTGAATGTTCTCTTCTAGTGTGCTTTGCCCAATATGCTGAATCTGTGGGGAGAAGACACTTTCTGTGTACAGGCAGTAGTTGTCTCAAAACCCCAAGATGAAGGTATTGATAGAAGTTTGGGTTGGTCAGACACACTATTTTAGTCATGACTTTGCCTGCAAAGAACACTATTAGACATGTCAGGTGGAAATATTCATGCTAGTTAATCCTTTATCTCTACAGAGGGAAACTAATTGGTTAGTTTGTTGGTTGAGAAGCAACTGAAATATAGTGGTAGTGGAAGTTTTGAGAAGTGTCTGAAAAAATTTCTTTCCTCTTGATTGTGATCATTTTCTTCTGTGTCAACATTGTTCAAATTGGGATTTTCTTCAAAATGGGATGTTCTTTATTCCATCACACAGTGATTTTCATTTACATAACACTTTACATTTTAGTCACATTATGCTTTACAAAATTTTCCTAACTCCAGCAAGTACATTTCTAAAAATGAATGGTTCCTCTGGAGAAGTTAATAACATGTCTAAGGTTATTATGTATGTCCCCTAAGTAGCCATATAAGACTAGGAACTTGATGTCTTGGGCTTCTATCCCTGCTGCCCCCTCTTTTACACTTAAATTGTATCATGGTGGTGATTGATAGAATTTCAGGGAAAAATAAAGGAATGTGTGTAGAAGATATGAGAGGCCTTCAAGTTGGAGGTGAGAATTTTCTGAACATAAATAAGATCATTCCCCCACTGTGTCTGCACCATTTACTAGAGACTGAGTAATGTGTTAATCAATTTATTCATCAAACCTTTATTAATTTCCTAATAATTGTCTCCAATTAAAAAAAGAATAAAATACAGTACTCATTTGTAAAAAGCTTGCTGCCTAGTGATTAAGTTTTAAGGCAAAAATCAAGGACAGGGGAACAAACATTTTGTGGATAGCTAGCATATGCTAATTATGTACATAATTTTGGATAATGCCTCCTACAGTTTATTAAGAGAGTTGTTATCCACCCCCCACTCCCAAAGATTCAAACTATTACATCTATTAAGTATTTATAACATTGCCTCACACTTGGTAAATTCTACATAAGGGTGACTGTTAAAAATGTATTTAAATAATCATCTTATAGGATCTTTTAAAAATACTCATCATTTTATTGCACATAGTTTACAAAATGTCATCTGAACTCCAAAGTTGATTGGTAATAAAGGCCTTCACAATCAGTTTTGTTAAACTTAATGTAAATTTTCTAATTTTATGCAATGAAAAAAATTGTCTTTCAGCTCAAAATTTCTCTTTGCACCTCCATTCCGGAGACTTGTCAGATTTTATAAATATGTATATCATTCTCTCCAGTAGGTAAAGAATATTTCATGAACATAGACACTTATTTAAACTCGAAAAACTTTGGGATCATACTCTAAAAATATTTACATATTTAATTGATATTAGTTGAGCACATAGTATTGCCATATCACACTCTAAAATATTTATTTGTAGGTGCAAAATGTTTTATACTAAACAGGCACTTTTTGAGAAAAGTAAAAGCTATATTTATTAATCCTTCTAAAAAGAAATCTTGAAATAATCTAAAATTATCTGCTCTCCATCTCATTCAAAATGCTTGGAGTTTATTAGCTCTGAAGCTAAAATGGTAATTGTTAAATATTTGCCACATCTATCCTGGAGTTTTCACAATGGGTCTATTTGATGTGGTGATCCAGTTGAACGATTCAATGATTTAACAGATATTAATATTAGTTGAGCACATAGTATTGACAGATACTGTGTTAGATATTTTTGGGTAAAATTAGATGCGTAAAATAGTTCCTGCTCTCCTAATTCCTGAGCTACTTGAGGAGACACAGACTTTCACTATTGTCTATACTGAGAAACTTTTCATTGCAACCAGTGGAAGTCAATTTGGTCTGGTGTCAGGGAGCTGATTCATTAAAAGAAGAAAAGATTATTTAATTAAGGCCAAAGTCAAGAACAGATTTAGCAGTAGAACAGAGACTAGCGATAGAACCTTGAAAACCATTAAGACTCTCTGCCTGGGACTCTGCTGTTCCCTGCTTTGCTTCTTCTGTTCTTCCTGATACCTGTGATATAACAGTGTTCACCCAGTCATACCACATTTTGGATCTATGTCACAGTAAAACCTCCTACAAGGCTTTTGAAGATTTCCCTTCACTCTCCATCCTTTTACCTCTCCATCTTTTAAATATTTCTTCAGTCTTCTTGCCCCCTGTCTTCATTCTAGCTTTGAATTCATAGGAAAGATGCTACTTGGTGCAAATTGATTGGTAAGTTTAGCCCAATTAGTTCTAAATGGGGCAGATGACATTGCACAAGATGATTTTGGGAACGGTTCTGTGGTCTGTTACTCTCTAAGATGTAGATTGTCATCAAAAGGAGCTGGGCCACATTAGGTGTGCCAACCACACAACAAAGGATAATGTACTTTGTGGTAGTAGAGGCTGTAAATGGGAAGAGAGCTAATTCATAACAATTTTGCTTTTAAGGTACATGAAGTGGAGGTGATAGTCTTAGAAAAATAATTTACATAAGGGCATGGGATTTAACTTAGGTCTTTACACAAAAGATATGCTACAGTAATTCCTGTGTTTAAAATACTCTAAAACTATAATAGAGTAAGTAAAAATTAATAGCATGCACACAAATCACCTAAGTGCTTGCTATTCTGAACAAAATTCTCTAGAGGAGATGTGCCTTATAAATATCATAAAAATAAATGAAAAATAATGTTGGATATCATAAACTAAGTGGGAGAGCATACTGTGTAGCCAAGAGAATATCTTTTTTCTCTTCTAGCACTGTTAGAGAAAGTGTTAAGTCATATTACCAGCCAAACTCTTGATTTGGAAATGATCCATGAGCCATGAAATATTAGTGGGAGTGAGTATATTGGTGCTATGACCATTCTGGGATATTAAAATGCCATTGACATCCATAACTACCAATGTATAAAAAT
The DNA here is from genome assembly GCA_004024945.1 of Uropsilus gracilis. Classification (NCBI taxonomy): domain Eukaryota; kingdom Metazoa; phylum Chordata; class Mammalia; order Eulipotyphla; family Talpidae; genus Uropsilus; species Uropsilus gracilis. The sequence continues at coordinate 135,717 of PVHY01001525.1, read as the reverse complement.
AACAAATGCTAATGAAATGACCCAAGTGCTGAGAGCATGCAGTTTGGCCCTTGTCGAAGTTTTACTTAATGAAATATAGGCCACTCTGCTTACGTAAGACTGTCCAGAAGATTATGCACTTCATTATTCCTCTGCTATCCATCAAACCTTCCATGCCCAAAATGCACTAAAGGGAAACAGTAGCTTCTTTTTCCTTGCTCTTTTTTTTTTTTCTTTTGCAGGTCAGAGAATAATGGAGTTAGGATTTTAGGTTGAGGAAATAGTTCCCTGATGGGATTAATATCCTTCTAAGAAAAGCAAAAGTGGAGAGCTTGCTCTTTTGGCCACATGAGGTTCCAGTAGAAAGACAGCAACATGCAAGTCATCAAGCAGGCTCTCCTTGGACATCAAGTCTGCCAGTGACTTGTTTCTCAGACTTCTCAGCCTCAGGACCCATGAAATATGTCTGAATCTCCAATCTGTGATAATTTTCTTATAGTGATGTAAGCTAAGATACTACTTTTTCTCAACCAAGCCTCCATAATGCTCTCTTTGTAATAAAGTGCACCTTTGGAGTTTATCATAATAAAAGTATCTGATGGTTGTTAAGATACATGTGCTTAGGCTTACAAAATATGCACATGAAGTGCATATATTGCAAAATTCTTGCTCAGAAAAATGATACTCTTCCTGTGGTTTATCAAGTATCTATTGAATACCCACTGTATACAGAGCAGTACTTAGAAACTAAGAGTTGTCAAGAATAGATATGAAGGAATTTGAGATACTATTTTATACATACCAAAAAAGAAACACTTGGATTAAATGAAGTATGCAGTCTTCTAAAGGAGGAATGCAGTCTGCTAAATATCAGTCAAGTCATGTGTGTTGGCGTGCACCTGTAATCCCAGCTACCTGGGAGGCTGAGGCTGGGGATCACTTGAGTCCGTGGGTTCAAGACTATCCCAGATAACATAGTGAGACCTAGTCTCTAAGAAAAAAAAGAAAAAAAAATCAGTGCAAGTTGTATATAAGATACCAAGAGAAAGCAGTGCTGAGGTAACCAAGGCCTCCACAAATGCAGAAGTGAAAGTCATGCACAGATTAGTCATGCAAGTGGAAATACTGCTTCCTTATGAAAGGGAGAGGTAATCCACTTTAACTAGTAATCAAGAGTATGCAAGTGAAGCAGATGATGCCTTGTACTAGTCTCTTTGTCACTTCTGTAATTCTTTGTAAAGAAGACAATACCTTGTGTAGACAAGGCTATACTCCCATTGGGGAATTTCTTGGCAAGATGTGGAAAATGTCTTCAAATATTCACACCCTTTGACTCTGATAATTCCAATTCTGGGAAACTGCCTCCTAAAGAAATAGCCAATTTGAGAAAACACAAAAGCTTTTTGAGGTAAATAGCAGTGCCTTTTTAAATGGTGAAAAATTGAAAACAACATAAATTCCTGAATTTGGGGAATGATTAAGTAGATTATGGTAAATCTACTTAAGAGCTAACATTTATTGAATGCTTCCACAGTGCCAAATTCTGTTCTAGATACTTTCAGTATTTTAATGCATTTTATTTTCATAGAAACTTAATTACAATGCAGTTATAGAGATCAGGAAACTGAGGCATAGAGAGGTTATATTCTGGACTAAAGAAACATTTGCTAGATATCTAGCAATAAGTTTCACAAACATGTATAACACATACAAATGCTTATGACAATGTTAAATTAAAATAGCCTGGTACAATTATGAGACTATAATATGTTGAAAAACCATGTTCAAAACCAAACTTAAAAGTAGAAAGTGTGTATATGTAGAGATGCTTTAAGTTTTGTTGACTACTTCCTTTTGATTCCATATGATTCTTCTATTTCCTGCTAGTTCATTACTTGACTCCTCTACAATCCAAGTTGCCTTCATCCATCCACAATTCTTCCTGCCTACCTGCATCATGTAAATTATAAATGATTCCTCTGCCTTTGTTTAGGTGATCCCCTTTTCTCACTCTTCTCAGTGTCAGCTTTTTCAAAGCTCAGTGTCAGTTCTGCCTCTTCCCAGATCTAGCTAAGCCTCTCTAGGTTATGCTGATCACTCAGTTGACCACTCTGACATTCTTTGTATTGATGGATGATGGCTTGCAATTTACCACTGCAACCCACACAATCTAATTTACTCTTCACTCATGTGCAATTGTGTTTTCTCCCAACTGGCCTGCATGTTTCTTGAGGATAGTCCTTACCTTACACTTAATCTTTATCTCCTACATCTCTTACCTGTGGATAAAGCACAAAGAAGGCCCTGAACACACATCAATCCATTGAAACATTGAAAGATTTACTTAATCTTTTAAAAAAAATGCTTATTTATTATCTATGTCAATATGTAGACATACATATCTTTGCTTAAAGTAGAGGAAGTTGAAAAAACAGACTTTAATTTATCATACTCAGAATACAGAGAAGTCTGAATCCAACACTTAACATAGTAATTGAGTATTCAAAATGGTAAAGATCTTAAGGTTATGCAATTCAACTCATTTTATCAATGAAGAAATGTGACCTAATGAATTGCACTGGCTGACCCCAGTTCTAAAAAAGTAAATTAGGACCAGACTCCAAGATCCAGACTGCCCGGGTTAATGCTCACGCAGCTTGCAGGTACTGCACTTCCCAGCGCATCTTTACATGGCTCCTCCCTTTCTCTTGGACTCCACTCCACACCTCTCCCCAGCCCCTCTTAGCCCAGCCCCCCCCCTTTTATTTCTAGCCCAAACAGGATCTCACAGCCAAGTCCTCCTAAAAATAAACCTCCCTCTCTGCGAAGAACAGAAGAGTGTTTATTGAATTTTTCTCCTTTCTGACCCCCCTGGCCTCGCCTGATTTTCTCCACACCCTAGCACAGATTGCCCTGCGTGTCTGTGGAGAGACAACCCCTGCCAGCTTCTGCATTCACAGTGTTTTAGATTTTATTAGGAAGAGCTGTAACATTTGACCACAGCACATCAGGCCCTCTGACATGCAACCCATAGCCAACTGAGAAGCTTTAAACCCATAATTTGACGCTTGTTTTTACTTTAAAAAATTCATTAATCTTCATTAGGCACCCCACTCTCCACCGGGGTAACGATGGTATTTCGGACCCTGTCATCTTTATTGGGCACAAAAATATATGCTTTTTTCTTGTCACTAGGGTGAATGAGTACACACATTTGCAAGAAAATGGTTCCCAAATGATGTTTATTATGTAACATGTGGCAGAAAATTTAAAAAGTCTGGCGCTGTCTCTCAGTGATGGCGCCGCCTGGTGGTCCACCACGGCCAGGCTCTTGGCGTGGTAGCTCACATTATTTCCAGCTTAGGACAGGATGCTCTGAGATCTGATTGAATGTGACTTTTCATGCTTCCCTGAAGCCTGCTAATGGAACCTCTCACGATGATGCAGAAGGCAGCTTGCATTGCAACACACTGTAATCTGGCTGGAATTAAATGAGCTTAAATAACAAATGCTCAGATCGTGGTTACTAATTAAGAGTGATGCCAGAATGCCTATAAGTTTTACATATGTTCCTCGTTTGGCTGAAATTTTGACAATGAGTCAACACAGACTTGGTCACCTGACCTCGAGGCAGTCATACTAGTTGGCTGGGAGTTAAGATATCAGCAAAAACCTTAAAACTGTGAGTTAGATGGTGCCCTATAGACCACTACACTGACCAGAGTGATCAGCTTGTGTTAATATGTGTGTGTGTGTGTGTGTGTGTGTGTGTTGGAGGGTGGGGTTGACCAGGGTGCTTTGCCTTGCAATAAGATAAGAACATCTGCCAAGGCCAGGCACCAAGAGAGGCATAAAGGACTTTATCTATTAAGCAAATTAAGTTTTGCATGTGTCTTACCAATAATTTGTACCCAGGAAAGGAGGCAAGAGTGAATCAAAAGAGCAATTACAAATACCACGTGACCATTTTAGTGGCCATCTTGGGAAATGTCCCAGAGACAAGATCAGAGAGTACCCAGCAACAAAGGCAGGACCAGCACTACCAGTACTGCTGGTGAAAAGCGGTTCCAGTAGCAGCTTTACCACATTTCTCCCCCTGAACTTTGCTCCTCACCGCATTTGACTCTCATTCCATGTTTTGAAGCTTAGCACTTGCTTCCCGGTATATGCTGATTCCAACCATAAAACAGAAAATGTGTACTTGGTTCAGGAACTTGTTATACAATTTACCTTAATACAGGGTCAGCATTAGTCAGGCTCTAGTTTCATGAGATCTTGTTGTTGCCAGTTCTAGATTTACCACAGCCCCCCACCCTTTCACTGTCTTTGATATTAAGAAATGCTTTAATTATAATAAATCCCCCCCCAACATTAAAGAAGAGAAAAACAAGTCTTATACCTATGTCTCTCCCTTATTGACTCAGTCTGCTTCTCACGCATAGGCAATCTCCCTGGTCTCATAGGAACCTTCCCCTGGGAGGACTTTTCAGAGATCATTTTTATAGCCTGGTGGCAAAGAATGTAGTTTTTACATCTGATAAACCTACATTCTAATTTTGAGTTTCTCGGATGACTTTTCCTGAGTCTCAGTTTCTCCTCTATAAAATGTGGATAATAATACCTACTGCATGAAGTTACCGAGAAGATTAAAGAAAATAAAGTATACACCACATTTAGCACAGGGCTGGTGCAAGCAGGCAGTCAAAAATAGTAACTAATAATATTATTAACACTTCTCTCCAACTCTGGTTACTTTCCTTATGACCTGAATTTTTGGTGTGAGTCAACAGTATGGGGTGGTAGGGAGTGGAGAGGAATGTCCCAATTTAGTACATTGTTGAACACTCTAAAACATCTTCAGGATTGTACAACAATTGGGCGTTGGTTATCATCATCCAAAATTCATGACTTGGGTCAAAAAAAAAATCAATGCAGCACAAATCAGCCTTCTTTCGTCAACTTGACCGACTAGCAGTGAAAACTTCCCACATTACCAGAATAAAGAGACTGTGACAAATTTGACCCCCCCCTCCAAAAAAGTAAATAAACATGACTATTGGGCTGGGAACTTGGGAATTCCAAGATCAAATGAAAACTCAAGTTAGTGAAGATTATGCAAGATAGATGTGAGAGTCCAGTAAGGTAACTCCCCTCTGCACTAAAGCTGCTGAACCATAGAAGACAGTTTTAACTAAAGAAACAATCTCCCAGGATCTCCTGTGGGGATTTGTGTTCTATGAATGGTGTGAGTTTTAATTTTAGTTTGTAGCTATGAGCTCTGTAATACAGCACCCTGTCACCGGTAGACCCCGTCTTTGTCAGAATGTCTCTGCTTCTTTGTAACCCTAGCTGGTTGGCATCAGACTCTCACATTTCAGTGTATTAAATATTTACCAACAACCTATTGACCATATGTCACTGGAGCGTGTGTGCTGACAGACTCTCTACTCGGCACCTTTTCAAGTGGATTCTGCAGGATCTGGAGGGTTCTGTGGGCTCACAGATTCCTTTTTTAATGACCAGGTCTTTTGTTCTTTTTTGTCCTCCAATTCTTTAAGCTAGTGTCAGTATCATATACTGGGTTCTGGGGAGTGAACTTGTCCAGACATTCTCACTCCTATATTCTTTCTTCCTGGGGTGTGGTGAATGATATCAGTATTTTCAACTCATTGCTTATTTATCCAACTGTATTTATTTTATTATGCAGGTGCTGAGGCATTTTGTTTTGGAAAATGAAATTATTATGAGCATTGAATTCTGCTTATGTTGCGTATTTGTCAACAGGTTCTGATTTATTTGATACTGCTTTAAGGGAAACTCACCTGAAATCATGAACTTGGAGTTAGACTTCTTGGCTTGTCAAATTGAAAGCCATCTCATGGAGAAAACATAGTAGTATGATATTAAGTGTCACATGAGAATGTTTTGAATAAGTTGCCTTTCTTATTATTAAGAATAAGAAACTCTGTTTTAATAGCTTTGTTTCAGCTCAGATTCTATGGACATCCATTTTCTGTCATTGTTATGTGTTGTCCCCTTTGCCCCTTTGCTAAGCATGGAGCTTAAATATTAATATCATCTCAAGGGTTATGGGGCTGATCTATTAATAATTTTGAAACTAGTTGCTTGATTCAAAGAACTTGGCTTTTATGAAATAACAAAAACTTATTTCTAAATACACTTAAAGTAAGCACATTCCTGTGTCCATAAACACATAGCTTTATAGGTTACCTATGATCTATGTGAGTTTCCACCCTATAATCTGCAATTTGTAGAATCACAATAATAGGTCTACATTTGAATTTTTCACTTACTATTGCTATAAGAGTTAATATTGATGTTTGATTTTTGATTTAGTGAGAAGCCTAGATATTGTCATATTCTTTTTTTTTTAACATTTTTGGGGTGGGAGTTAAAAATAAGAAACTTGATCCGAATTTAAGCTTACCAAAGATCTTGGTATTTAGTACTTCTCAAATGATTCTGTTTTACAAGTAGTGTATAAAATGAAAACATGCCCTTGTTTCAATCTATTCTGTATTTGATCATCAAAGCCAGCAGAGCCCTGGGGAGTTAAATTTAATACAAATTTTAGTCATGATGTCAGTATCTACTTCCCTCATGGTGCAGTATTATATCTATTCAATATTGTTCCATAAATATTTTAAGGATATAAAATACCTGATAACACAAGTGAGGATAAATGATGTATTTTTTAACCAGAGGAAGTGATTTGTCAACTAAGGACAATCATAATTATTCAATATTTTAATGTATCAGTGTATACTATGAAAAATAGTAGAAACAGGTTTTACCCACCAGCCAGGAAGCAGCGGTAGAAAACAACATGTTTCAATATTTTTGCAACTACATACACTGCTTGTATGTGGAACTTTATGTTGCCATCAGTCTTAGTTGACTGTGTGATCTATATGCACGCTATTTAAATGTTAAAAAATAAGGTGCTTTGGTTTATTGCATCAGAGTAGAAAGCTCAGACTTAAAAGGTGCTTTTAATACTTAACTTTAAAGACTTCCATGGGCTCAATCTCATTATTATGTTATGAGCAAGATTAAGAAATTTTCTATATACTGGTGATTTTAAGAACATTGATTGAACAAATAGTAATACTAGTAGCTGAGATTTATATTGTGTGTACTAAATACCAACGTCTTTCTAAGTATTCTCTGCATTCTCTGTATATCTACTTGATATATTCCCTGTATTCTTTGTATATATACTCACAACTTCCACAGTTAGATGTTGTTATTTTCACTTGATATCAAAGAACTGAGCACAAATGCAGTAACTGCATATAGCTTGAGGTGTGTGTCAGGAGAATCTAAAGGTTCTAGTTCCTTCTTTTGTGAACTTAATTATATGAGGCATAGATCACTGACTTATTGGCTTGGTTAATTCAACAATATTTACCTAGTACTTGTTCTGTGTGGGTATAGTCCTTTATATGGGGTGATATCAGTCACATATTGTGAGTACAGGAGATTGTAGCTCAGTGAAAAAGAAAGACAAACAAGGAGTTAATCACATTTCAGGACAATCATGGCCTGCAAAGGAACACATCATAAAAGGACATAACTTTGGCAGTAGCCATGTGATGTGTGTGAGGGTGTGTGTGTACAACTCACTAACATACACGTATGTGTACATGGAGAGTAAGAATATGAGAAGGCTGTTAGAAGAGGTAGAGAGCAAGAGCAAGAACATACCAGGATAAAGAAGCAGTATTTTATGCTACCTCTGAAAGAATGAAAATTGTCAGTTTCAGTTAGAGCAGTTGAAGGGTTGAGAATGAAGAACTGTACAAGATGGCTCCTCCCCCCATATTATTTTTGTGTTTAAGGCACAGGCAGGGACTGATTGCAAAGTACTGAATGTCTTTTCATCAAGCATGTAATTGCTTACCAAGAAATCCTCCCTTCACTTGCACCAGAATTTATTGGGATTTCATTTTCTAGAATGGGGTCAGATAGCCTCCCCAGTTGCAGGGGATGATGGGAAGTGAGCATATTAGAATGGACATTTTAGTTCTCTAACAGAAAGACTTCTGTTTTGGCAAAGAAGGAGAGGGGAAGAATAATGAAATCAGCTAAACCATTTATCCTGTCACACTTAGGAGCAATAATTACATATTTGTTGTAAAGGAAGAAAAATTTTTGCAGTATAGTGTCACTTATGAAATCTTCCTGGGACTTCTAAACATACACTTCCTCCTTAGAAGACACTCCCTCATTGCTCCAGCTCCACACTTCATGTTCTCCACCAAAATCTTCCTCAGGTTAATGAGCCAAATCAACCCTGAAGTCTCCTGAGTGCAACTTGGTTCACTCCATTCATGGGGTAGTATAAAGTTCCCCATTGTTTTTAATCAGACCACAAGAGTATGTTGACATATTAGCTGCATCTGACTAAAAAAATGTGTTTATAATTATGAATAGTTCATATGTATTGAGTACTGTCTTCCAGTGCTTAGCACTCATATGCATTATTTTGTTTTATCTGCACAACACAGAGTAATCTATCATGATCACCATTTTATTGATGAGTGGGCACTTGAGTTTTAAATGCAAGTCAAACTAACTCCAGTGTCTGTGCTTTTCATTGCTATATCATCCATATCTCTCCTATGAAATTATCATCCTTTTTGAAGAAAAAGACTACTTCTTAAATTTGAATTTCTTCACTATATTCTTAACACTGACCTTTTTCACTGTGTGGATCCAATGTTTCATGTACAGACAAATTAATAGTGAGGGGAGTTATTAGTCACAGAGCCTGAGTGAGGACTAGGTCATCCCTGCCACCCCCAAACTAATCTATTTGTCTTTATATTACAGCATAATAAACTATGAAATTGTTCAGCAAATATGTTTTGAGCACATATTACGAGTCAGGCAGATGTTGTGTTTTGCCTATGTTGAGGGGCCTAATGTTAAAGATCATATAGAGAAAACTTGTTCCCTGGGAGAAGAAAAAAAAAACTCCTGGAAAGGATGAGTTGAAGTGTTTTCATCTTTCAGCTTGGGGCTATATGAAACTGTGGCTCCTTTAGGGTCTAAGAGAATATTAGGATGAGATCCATCAATTCTGAGGTCATTTATTACTTTGCAGATTCTCCTGCCCCTGGTTTTTCCTCTGTTCCCTACAGATCATTTCAGATGTCATAACAGCAAAACGACTCTACAGAAGACATATGTCTGTAAAGCCTCCGTTTTCAGTCTCCTGAGCTCTGAGTCACACCGCCTCTCCCACCAGCCTCGGGATAAGTCTACCACAGGACCTCATAAGACTTAGGGCATATCTGAATTGTCATTACTTGCTATGCTATCTTTTTTCCTCTGGACTCTGCAGTCTTTGAAACCATCTGCACAAAGAACTTCAGACAACTTAAGCTTTTATGCCAATGAAAGGGTAAAAGAGAAGCTTTTGCTCCTTGCCTTTGGGTAAGCCAAGCTGTCCCTCTCCTCTGACATTTCCGATTGCCCACCAGAGGACAGATTGCATTGAACTCTGTCTCTAACAAAAGCCTCACTGCTGGGGATCTTGCTGACAGTTAGGTAAGCATTGAGGTTACCTGTTTCTTCACATCTGAAGTAAATGTCTAAGTGCACAGATGCCCTTAGTGGGGAGAAGGGAGGTGTAGAAATCAACCATGACCAGTGACTGTCTGTGGCCCCACCAGGCTACCCACAGAGAAGAGGAAGCACCCTGGGTGGGTGTGCTAAATCATGATAAAGGTGGCTGCCAAGGCTCCTTTTGTGGCCAGTATGTATGTGATAAAAATACACTTCTTGCCATTATAACACGGACAAATGCTCAGTTTTTTTTCCTGGTCCTATTTTAGAGAAGCAGAGGTGATATAAATGCTCCTTGACGTAGGCATAATCAATTATACATGCTTCTAGAAACTCATTTTAATAATTCCTTTTTTTTTGAATCTTTATATCCACTTTTAAGAACACAAGGATATTTATGCAAAGCCATAAAGATAATTATTTTCAGAAGATCTGTTTCAACTTTGCACTTACCCTGAGAGAGAAAGAGAGAGAGGAAGAGAGAGAATAGATAAACTGCACGTGTACCACGGAAGATAAATTTGTTGCCCTTCCCACCCCCCTGAATCTTCTTGATCCACCTCTAACTTTAGACAGAGCTGTTGTGGGTAACTTCAAGAGAGTTAATACATTGCCCTCTGCCATCATCTTCTGTCCTTAGTGTCTGCCTGGAGGACTTCTCTGAAGCAACAGAAGTCCACTCAACTAGAAGTACAACCTTACTAAGAAACATAAAGAACTACCCTAGGGGCAATTTCCATCAATGTAGGGAAGGTGGAAGCTTGTGCCAGTCACTCTTCATCAGATGAACTATTCTGAGAGACATTCTCACACTTTTCAGGGGCCCTGGCAGCTGCCTTAGAAACTTATTCTGAGTTTGGTCTTCCCTCCACCTCTGTCTCACTCTTTTGTATTCTTCATCTCTGCTGCTTGGAATCACCTTCTAACTTTGTAAATGTCTGTCTTCAGTTCTTTTATTATAATCCAAACTTGGATAATACCTATAGTCAAAACAACTTGTCATATATTCATATCAGTCAAATGTATAAAAAAATGAATCATCTTTCTTATCTGACATTATAGAGACTTTATTTTCCAGTGATCATTTGACAGCTCTTGGAAACAGACTATAGGTGATAGTATTAAAACAGCAGGTCAGTGTAATAAAAGATTATGGAAAATTTCATAGAATGAAGGTTACATACACTCTATTTCCAGGCTCCTTTTTCTTCTTACTTTAACAGAAGCCCTTTCTCCAGGAAAAATGTCTACCAGATTGATGGTCAGGCAATTATGCAATCAGATACCCTGATCAAATTAATTTCCATGCCCTAGACTATGCAGGTATTTGTTACCCAGCAGAAATATGTAGCAGGCCTCACTTTGACATAATCATACTTTTGTCCCATGCTGGTGTTTCACTTCAGGATCTGATTTAGCTGCAGCTTGTCTGATAATAGATCAGTTAACTGATAATAGACCAGTTAAGAGCAGTTCAATCATATGTTGAAAATTACTTCTCATCCAGTCTGGTTTGGTATGATTCAGAAACACTGTGGTGGCATTATTTGTTTTATTTCGTTGAGTCAGAATAAGTTAAAAATCAAATGGATTAAAAAGATATCTCTAAGATTTCCATTTTCCCCAGGCCAGTTTTCCCCACTGTCTCTGCTGGGATTACCTATGAATAACATTCTATAATATTTAGTCCAACAAATTTTAATAACTTAATTTCCCTGTATGTATCTTGAAGGACAAGATGCTTCATATGGAATGGTGTTCAAGGAATATATATTGAATAAGTGAATCCATCATTGGATAAACTAAACTGGAGAGTTCACATTCTTGAAAACTAGCAACATTCTCACAAAGTGCTGAACACCAGAAAATAATTAAAATTGTTGTAGTTTGTGTATGTCTTCTTTTCAGAGCAGGAGGTAATGACTCCAGAACTGGTGATGTTTCTCCATTAAAGTCCCATTTCCTTCTGTCCAGAGCAGTGAGTGTGTGTTCTCAGCAAGGCAGAGTCAGCTCCCAGGCTGCTGAGAGAGCTTGTCCTGTGGCCTTTGGAGCCTCTCTGTCTGGGACCAAGACTTAAGCTAAATGAAGACAACTGGCAATCTATTTCACGAGCAGCATAAGCAGCTTTGTCATGTCAAAATGGTTCCTCTGCTTCTGTCTCCTGAAAATTTATTTCCTTAAGGTTTTGCCAGTCTGGCCAAATTTGCTGAGCTGGGAAATGTTTGGAGACAATCGGAAGGAATGTTTCAACTCTGTCATTGTTGAATTTTCTCTTCATTTAAAGAATCAAGTGGTGTACCCCAAAGTGCAATGTGTTCATGAGCTTCTTGGAGCAATTCTGCAGTCTCTCCTTGTAATCAAGCTACCCAGTCCCAAGGAGGAGTGCAAAGACCAAATGACTCACTGTAATGTAACCAATCTTTGTTGCCAATTGTAGGGCAACCTGCCTGTTAGTAGTGCCCATTGTTATGCAAGCATCTGGCATCAGGCGCACCAACCTGGGTAGGTATTTTATTGATTTTAGCAGTTATACACATATACCAGTCAGTCAGGGCAGGGCCAGGGCAGGGCCAGGACTGGGGGTGCTGGGAGGCAGGCAAATCCCCCAGCCCCACCCATAAGGATCTTGATACTTTCTCTGATCTCTCTCTCTCTCTCTCTCTCTCTCTCTCTCTCTCTCTCTCTCTCTCTCTCTTCTCTCTCTCTCTCCTCTCTCTTCTCTCTCTCTCTTTCTCTCTCTCTCTCTCTCCCCCCCTTTATCTCTCTCCTTCCACACCTTCTCTCTGGTATTCTCTTTCCTTTACCCTTGCTTGTACATGCTCTCTTGTTCTATGTGCCGCTTTATCCCCTATCCTAGGCCCAGGTATTCACACCCACACATGCACACAACCTCTGGATTGCACAATCATGGGGAAGACACAGGTGCTGGTTATATAGGCTGATGGAGGAAAAAGCCCAACAAATTCACTCTAAACTCATAAATCATGATGGTATCTCATACCAGCCATCACTGAGGCCTGTGTGTGGTAAAGTGTAACAAAAGTTATGTGAAATTTCTTAGCATGAAGATTGTCCATTAAGCTTTCCTGGCTCCTTTCGACCCTTAGCCAACATCAAACTTTCTTACAGACTCCTATAAATTAATTCTATTCTTATACTATTTCTTTAGGAAACCCAGACTGACAAAAATTTAAGCATTTTCCCAAAGTACTATAGTTCTAAAGATGTAAAGATGAAGCAATGATTACAGAGTTCAATTTTGAATATTCTGTAGTACTATCAAGCTATCACTCACATAATCTATTGATCAAGCAGGACTGAATTTCTTCTTACTACTGGAAGAAACCACTCTCTGGACAAAGATAAAGTTTTATCTCAATGTAGGCAGTCAAAATTGGGGTATATGTGAGGCTTAGGGGTTCTGACTTAAGATGAGTCTTTTTTATTTCTTTGGGTAAGAAATATAACACACTACTTTAGAATTGGAGGTTATAACAAAGTAAGAATTTTAAGTTGTTTTTGTTTCATAGCATTTGGAGAGTAAATAATGATTACAAACTACTTATTAAAACATTGATCAGTTTTAAATATGTCTTTGCAAAGTTTCTGAAGAGAGGTGACATACCTTGAAATTTTGAACTTCTTGGGCAAAAGTCTCTGGAGCAGTAAAATTGTGTTGGAGAAGACAGTGTAAAATCTATGTTACCTTAGAATGTGTATGAAGCTGATCTTCTCGTTGTTGTCAGGTGATTAGTCTTGACTTATTTGGAAAATGTGGCCTCCAAATTTTAAAGACAATATGGAGAAGGAAGTTTTCCAGATTGAAGTCTCCCTAAAATGAAAATCAGTTACTTATGATATGAATCTATTTGAAAGCTTCCAAATTTACATCTACTAGTTTGTCTAAATATAAAATGAAGATTCATTCAAAGAAGAAAAAGATTTCCTACACCCAGTTACTGGGAAGGTATAGCAGACATTAAGAGAAAAGGAAGAATTAATTTTATTTATTGGGGATTCTCAGACCCAAGAACTGTCTCTGCAATATAAAACATGCTTAGTAAAATTTTATTAAGTAAATGTTGAATGAGTAGCAATATGTTAATAATAAAAAAGCTAACAATTGTTAATAAGTGCTGACTCTGTGTCAGTTATCAAGCTAAATATAACTAAGGATTATTTATTACACTTTTACCACTAGGTGAAAGGATTATTATACTTTAACCACCTCATGAGGTGGGTATACTTTGTTCAATTTTCCAGAGGACAAAACTCAGTTGAAGTCAAAGGTAAAATACCCAGTCAACAAACAAACAAACAAACAAACAAACAAACAAACAAACAAACAAACAAACAAACAAACAAACTAGCAAGCACACAGAGCCAGAACAGGAACCAAGTATGTCTAACTTCAAAGAGTGCTGATTCTAGCATCTAATTTGCATGCTGTGAAAAGAATGCAAGAGATTATTCGATTATGAGTTGGGAAGCAGAAAATTATAGAGTTGAAAGACCTTGACTCCACTATTGTTGTTTGGAATGTATGTCAATTCTCAGACTCCTTGTTTCTATCATGGCATGTTTATTTATTTTGATTTTGTTTTTAAGTCTCCTTTATCCTTTGCATGCACTTTTATTATTATAACAAACATCACAGTGTAAGGCAATTCCCATTTTTATGGATTCTCTCCTCCTCGACCATGCACTCTTTGAGGGAAAGAATCAAATCTTTGTATCTCTGGACCCATTACAATGATCGGCATAGATTCCACATTCAACAGGCACATCTGTTGACTAAATATCATGTAAATTTCTCATACTAAATAGAAATAAACACTATTTGAAGGGACTTAAAAGAGTCCAATAAATAATAGCACTCATCATCACCCACCATTCAAAAATTTTGCAAAGACAGGGAAAAAATAGGGACCAAAGTAACCTTACAATTACAAGAGAGCCATCTTTAGAGAATACAGTTCATACCTGTTTATGAGTGGGTTTCTTTATTTCAAACTCTAAAAGTAGCAAACATCTTGTCATCATAGATAATTCTATGCAACTTGAACTTTTGCTTATGGAGATAGGGAGCATTCATGTCATGTCCTCTGCAAGTCAATGGGCTTCCCCAAAAGAAAAGGGGAGAAATCTGGAGTCAATTCAGCCAACTGTGCTCTTTTACCTGTGGGGACTAATATGCAGTGGCTGCAGGGGAAGTTGAGATCCTATAAAGGATCAGGTTCAAATTCCCTGGCCACCAGAAGATTCTTCCCTCTGTGAGTGGGACTTGACAAAGTTTAATATAAATGAATTTGATGACATGGAATATATTGGTGCAGTTTCTGACACTGTAGCAACTGGCAGTAAAGTGTTCCTCTTTCAGATTTTATATAAAATACATAGAGGTTGCCAAATTTGCTCCCTGAAGACTATGTATTCTTCCAAGGTTAAAAATGGTTTCTTACTCATCCTTATGTTAGGTGCTGAAGGAATACAGGATCCATTTACTTTCTCCATCATTTACAAGGTCAGCGTTCTTGGTATGCAAATGATGGCAGATTAGTTGGTAGAATAGCTGGTATTTGCATAATAAAATATGACCACCTTGGAAGATCATTCCTCCATGTTTTCACAGTAGAGGCTTCTGTTTGGGAAAAGCACTGATACCATTTACTGGCAATTTAGCAAATAAATGAGTAAAGAAGAAATAAAACAATTTTATTTTAAGTAAGAAAATCCTAAAACCAGAAACACCGGGAGACTAAGAATTCAACTGTTTCCCTTACTGGAAACCATCTCTTAAATAATGCAAAGAGAAAGCTGCGTGTACATCCTCACAGAGTGATTGTTATGAAAAAGAAAGCAGGCCTACCAGATCCCGGAAAATCCTCATGCAGCTCCGGGAAGCACCGGGCTATTGAATCTGACTGTACAGAGGGCTGAGCAGGAGAAACCCTGGCTCAGACCTGGAAGCACAAGGAGATTGACTCAAGCATCTTATCACCTCAAGGTGCTAAAGTTGCTTGAGATAATCACCACAATCGGAACACTTTGTTCTAGGGCTGCTCTCCTTGCTCAGAGACTGGCTCATCATGGCCATTGGAAGGGATATTGACAAATCATCATAGAGAGGGGGAAATGAATTTGGAGTTGGATATACGTTCTATTCGACTACAGGAAAATCCTCTAAGCATTTTGGGTCTCAGGGTACACATTCATAAAATTGGGATACTATAGGCATTCCTGCCCTGTAGGTTTCCTGAAATGAGCAAGTGAGGTAATTTTGTGTCTGCTCTTTGCAGTCTGCAAGGTGGTAAAGCCTGCCCATCCTATTCAGGAAAGGACATGAAAGGCAGCTGCCTAGACAACCATTTGGAAATATATCTGCAGTTGTAGTTCCTCCTGTGACCAGAAATGTGTTTATTGTGCTTTGATTTTGATTTTCCCCACATTCCCTTCCTCTGCCTTTCAGACTATTCAGACTTTCTTAGACCCCTTCTTTCAGTACCTACTGCCCCGATAGTTTCTCCTAAGGATTTGCCTTAGGTGAAAGCATTTTAACTAATTAAATAACTTTTCTTTCTTCCATTCTCCACTAATCAACACCTAGTTGTCCTTCAAGGTATTTGTCTTTTGTTTGGGAGGGAGGATGGTTTACACAAAGTGAACTACTCAGGAATTATCTAATTATTCAATACTGGAATTATCTAATTCCAATAGTCTGTTCTCAGAGAGGACCAGCAAAGCCAACACCTCCTCAAAATTTATAAGAAATGCAAATTCTAAGACCCCCTTCCCAAACCTATAGAATCAAAACTCTGGGATCAGCACCTGGTACTTTAGCAAGTTTTACAGGTTTGACCACTAATCTAATGCAACTTTCTCAACAAATGAACAAATCAGGCAGATAAGGATGATTAGCATTGTATAGGTAAGAAAATTGAGTTTGAGTGGTTAAGCAACTTGCCTGAGGTCACTCTGCTTATAAATAGCAAGGCTGGGAATCAAATTCAAGCCATTCTGGCCACAGAGCCTGGCTCTAGTCCATGCTGCCTCCCATAACATCATAATGATCATGACTAAAAATGGCATCTTATTCCTCAGAGATAATAGTTGTATTCCAGCAGCCACATGGTACAAGGGCTAGAACACACAGTGTGCAATCATCAGGACAAATATCCAGCCCCTGTCCATGCATCTCCTAACAGTGTGACAATTAGGAACTTGTTCAACATTTAAGCCTGATAAATTTGAACTTTCATTTGATTTTATCCTCACCAATTTTTTAATAACAAAGGTTCCAGATAGTTTTCTTGTTATTCATGGAAGAGTATATGCTTTCCAGACATGGATGTTATCTCACCTCCACTGTTGTAAGGCACACTTTTTGTACTTTGAATCTCTTGAGGGGTATTAACTTTTTATTGTTCAAAAGGGGGGGAGGGCATAATAAACTATTGAGTGTAAAGGAAAAGGAGTAGAAATTCTAAAATAGATGTGCTATTCATTTATCCATTTTACTACATGACCAGTTACAGACAAATAAACTCAGCTTTTCAATGATCCAAGCCTGCACTGGACAACAAGATCTCCTAAGACAGGAGGAAATAGAGTGAACATGTTTATGTTTAGAGACTGGAAAGGGAAATAGCTCAAGTATTAGCTGACATAAAAATGATTGAGTTTGCTGTGGACAGACACCAGAAAGTAGTCTGACTTGGTATTTCCCAGCTGGCCAGAATGGTGGAGTTTGACCCTTGCCTAGAAGTGATATACTCAAGGACTTAGAGTTGTCATCTTGGAAAAATAAGCGGGGAAATAGTTTTCTTGGCTCTTGTTTAAATGGAAGAAAGATAGCCTTTTCTTATTCACTGATCCTCAATTTCTGCATCTGTAAAATAGGATGAGAAGAAATAATGCTTCTTAAATTTCACCGAGAAGAGTAACATTTATAAATTTGGTTTCATTTCCAATTCTTACCAAATTTTGTTGGCTACCTAGAGAGCTGTGTTTCAAAGTATTCTGCAAAGCTCAGTGTCATGGTTGGCAAATAATGACTGCATGGACATGATCGGGATTGGTTTTAAGATAAGAGTGAAATCCTGAACAATGCATAAACTAAAAACATGCATGATTTGGCTAATGTAGACTTCTCTAATCTCTTCTCATGTCTTAATCATGGAGGACAAAGATTTAACTCTGGTGGTGGAGCAAGATTCCAGAATGAGATAAATATATTTTGAAGTAGTCCTTAGGAGGCTAAGAATAGAAAA
The DNA here is from genome assembly GCA_004024945.1 of Uropsilus gracilis. NCBI lineage: Eukaryota > Metazoa > Chordata > Mammalia > Eulipotyphla > Talpidae > Uropsilus > Uropsilus gracilis. Next base: position 117,874 of record PVHY01001525.1, on the reverse strand, counting down.
TTTGATAAGGAAGCATCACAAGATTAGAAATTGGGTCACACATGGCCAGAAGTTGGAGGTTAGGGTAGAAATAATTAAACAAGCAATAGAAAAGTAAAATATTCAGAGATGCAGACCTGAAATGGGGATATGGAAATCGAAGGTCATTGTTAAAGAATTGTGAAGGAATCACTAGTCTTTTGAAAATCGACCTAATCAAACCAAATAAAGAAATAATTCGTAGGTACCAACCCTAGAGAGAATTTAATAGCAATTAATAATTCCACAAAGAGGAGAGGACTGTATCACTGTCATTTCTGCACTAGCAAAGGCAACTGCCCTCCTGTCCACCTGTGACTGCACAAGTGTTTCTCTTTACCAGAATTATCTCTTTGAAAAGCAGCAGAAGCAACTCTCCCCCCAAGATTGCCCACCTGGGACCATTAGGTATCTCTCTCTCTCTCTCTCTCTCTCTCTCTCTCTCTCTCTCTCTCTCTCTCTCTCTCTCTCTCTCTCTCTCTCTCTCTCATATCTTCCCTTTTGGGGGATGCAATTTCTGCCTGTTTGTGTCTATGCAAACATATTTTACTTCCCTCCCCCTTTTATAAATAACCTGCCTTTTTGAACATAACTAGCATCTCTGCCTGGGGTAGGGGGAAGGAACTCACCTGGGGAAATTCCCTGTGTGCTGCTGAAAGGGGAGCTCTCATAAAAATTTTCTGAGAGGTAACTCAAGGACCCCATTCTCTAATCCAATACCTCTCCAAACTGACATCATTACAGATATATCTCCATGAAAAGGGAGAGGAGCATTGAACAGGTGTGATCTCCTTACCCCTTCTTACATGCATCGCCTTGGACTACAAGTCCCAGTGTTCCATGAACCAGACTTCCTGAGTGCAGGGTAACTGGGAAGAAGTAAGATGGAGATATAAATAGAAGTGGTCCATATGTGAAGAAGAATTGAAGGAGACACATGAAAAGAGACACTTGGAGGAGACATGTAGACACTTGACAAGAGGTGTGGTGAAAGATATGTGTGGAGACTGCTCCTGATCCTTGGCAGAGAAAATAGCAGACATTACTTTGATGCAATGTATTTTGAATTTTGAGTCTCTCCTTCTGTCTCAGGTCTCTGGGATCTGCCTAATCCCTTTCCTGTGGTTCCCTGCCAGACAGAACCTTACACTTGTGGCAATGATTTGGTTTCAGAGGCCTTTCTTTGAATCACACATATTTGACTTGCCATTTGCCCACAGGAGAATGAGTGATTTGATTTTTTTTTTTTTAGTTTACTGGAAATCTATTATTTCAAACTATTGTTTGATGTCCCCTTTTCTCTCTCTGTATGCAACTCAATGCTATTAAAAGCGATCACCCTAAAAATCTGCTTCCTTTGTTGGAGGGTATCTGCCATTAACATAGCTGATGATATGCATATAATAGGAGTTACTTCCCTTTTGTTTTAGAATTGTAAAGTTCAAGAAGGACCTGGCAATATTATGGAGATTTGACTTTCTGGCTTGAGTGTTTCAGAGCCCAGGTGAACAAAGTTTAGGATGACCCCTCATTAGAATTCATAGTTTTTGTTCAGAAGGATAGAAGGTGAGGAGAAAAGAAAAGCAAGACTTTTGTGATGTGAGATGATTGACAGGGCTTGCTCCAGGAATAGTGGGAAAACAAGGAGGGAGATACAAACAGGGCTTAGGAGACAAAGAAAGGCTCAGTCATATTTGGAGTAGAATGAGGGTCTACGTGTGAAGGCCGAGATAGGATGGGGCCTGTGGACTTAGCCTGGGCTAATGGACTCATGAGCCTTAACATTCATAAGCTGATTGTGTGTGAAATGTCTAAAGAGTTTGGACATTTGAACTTTGTGTTGGAGCTTATTTCATCTAGTTTGATTCAGATGTTTCAAAGAGGCCGTGAATGAGGCCTGAGAAGAAGGACCTGCTGTTGGTTCCTGTTTCACCTTGGAGTTTTTATACTGCCTAAAGTTGATAGGGACACAAAAAGAAAAGAACACCACATCTTGAACCACATGTTCAGAGTAAGCTGAAAAGACCCAAGGAGGAAAAGAGAAGTGCCTTGTTTTTAGAACATGCTTGTGAACTCAGACTGATTGGATGTGTGTTGAGTTGTCTAGGGACTGAAAGGACAGTTTGGACATGTGGTGGGGTAATTGGGTTTTTCATGCTTATTTTGTAGCATATGGAATGGAGTAACCAGAGTTTTTGCAAACTTATCTTGTAGGACATATTTAGGTAATCACTATCCTACTCGCTTACTTAGTAATAAATAGTTTGATCACTTTAAGAGTTTGGTCTGGTATTGGAATTAATAGTAAAGCTGTGGGCAGCAGAACCCTGAAGGGGGCAGGCAAGAGATAGGTTTAAAGATTTTTTTCTTTAGTTTGGGACTGAAAGGGTCCATGGTAACAGCAGGTATCTGAATGACAAAGGTAACGTGGGTATGGAAGCTTAGCAGTTAATAAAGGTCTTTCCCCTTTTGTATTAGATTAAAAGGTAAAGGTTTCTCTGTGGTTTAAGTAAAGCTGGTAAAAAAGGATTTTTAGTAAAAAAAAAAAAAAAACCAAAAACCTGCTCACCCTCCTGATAACACCTTGAACTTTGTGCATGTGGATGACTGCATCCCTTAACAGTTTCGGTTCCTTGGTCATCCACTTACATTTGATGGGCCATATGGGGAGTACATTAGCTATTTCAGACCATTTATTACAGGTGACAAAAAAAATCCTCTTTGATTAAACCTCTATATTAAGTTCTGATCTCTTTAATATACAACTGAATATTATCTTAACTGAAATTCAGACAGACAGCCTAAGGTGGTTGGGTCTTTCCTGTGTGATATGTTTGTATTCATGTAAGTGCAAAGCTGGAAAAGGCCTCTGTCCCAATTAGCCATTATCATAAACTTTAAAATACTCATTTGTGTCCCTTAAATCACTGACTTCATAAGTTCTTTTAAAATGCTTTAAGCAAACCTTCAAGCGCTAACCTGCTTTTCCTCTGAATTTTTGTTGACAGATGAAACATGGAGATATGACCCAGACCACCTATTCAGGCAGAACTACCCCAGTGTAATAACCCCCCAAAACAAACAATGAAAGATAACAAAGGGAATCTGAGCAGTCAAGTCAACCATCTTAAACTCATCTTTTCAAGATACCCTTATGAAAATCCTACCATGAATCCCAATATTTGAGATGTTTTATTGGCATGTGATTTCACCATTTCCTCAGAGGTACGAGTTTTGTGAATAGGCTTAGTTTTCTTAAAATCAACTCTTTTCTCTTGGGTTAGGTGGGTGGCAGGGTTTATTTATTTATTTATTTATTTATTTATTTATTTATTTATTTATTTATTTATTTATTTATTTATGTGTTTATTTTACAGCAACTGTACTAAATTGGTAGGGGCACTGTAACATTTCTTCTATTTGAGTTACCTTTGTCTAACTGTTTTTAGTATGTATATTTCCTTAAATAGATTAAGGAAGAATTTGTTTCTTTGAATACAAAATGTATGAAGCAAACCAGGTTTAGGGAAGGTGTGATCAAATTTCGTAATAGGAATAGTCCTTGATTATTAAATTCAGTTGTGGTCTCCTTGTGATTTCCTTGTGATGCAAGGAAAGTTTTGGAAAGGGCTAAAAACATTGTTTGTTTTTTTCCCCCTTCTGGAGAGATCTTTCTAGAATGAAAGAGCTGTAACCATCAGAGAAAATCTCTATGTGTATGTTCTATTTCTTCTCCAACTATTATCCAATCAGCACTGATAGTGAGTGAAGGATCTCAGCTTCTATAAATTGGATGAATTAGAGAGAGTGGCGATTGGAATTACATTTGAAAGAAAATAGAGCTTGTGAAACTCTTTGATCTGTTTCAATCTTCTCACTCATGTCAATGAACTCAAGTTCATTCAAAGGAAAAAAATAAAAATAAGGAGAAGAGGTACTTTCAGTATAGCAGATCCCACAATAATTGGGATACTGGAATTAAGTTATTGAAGGCTAATACATTAAAGCAATGTACCTTGTTCTATTTATCAGGCAAGCTATTACATTCTCAGAATTGAGCTTTATTATCACTGTTGTTACTAATAAGACATGAATGCAGACTATATTTCAGACATTGTTCTATTTACTTGACATGGGTCATATTAATTGATTTAGAATAAACATAGGAAAACACTGTTATTAACTTTCTTAACATGAAAGATTTTTGAGGCTCAGAGATGTAAATGGCTTGCCCCAAATTCACCCTTGATCAAGAAGCATTCTATCATCACTCTTGGTCCTGGCTTAGTTTATTTTGGCTAATCTTATGTTTTCATTAACACACCTATTGTACATTGAAGACTTTCCAACTGGTAGATCAAGTCTTGTGGGTGAATTTTAAAGCTTTGCTGGGAAACTTTCTCAGTGTTTACCAAAGTCCCACTTATTGTCCTTTTATTCAAAGATCAAGATCACAACCCTAACTGGAGAAGAAAAAGAAGTCATTGCTCCATTTCCTAAATTCTTCTCTAGTCATTCATTTATTCCTTCATTGCTTCTTGAACACTTGATATGCAGTAGATGAAGTCTGGAGAAATACGTGCAATAAAGCACTGAAGATGCAAAGACATAGGGTCAGTTCAACTAAACAGAGATGAGTTTGGTGACACAAGAACTTCATCTTATCAAATAGGTATAAATTTGAGGCTATCTGGCAGTGGGGTTCATCTTGTTTTCCTAGTCATGGTCTTCATTTGTTACTAAGCTTTCTAGCTCATCTGGTTTGCTCACTTTAGTCTTAGTCTTTTACATACTAGAACACGTTTCAAGAAGACAGCAGAATCTCCTTTGAGAAACTATGCAAAAATATTATCTGCTCAAAATATTTGAGTCTTAAAATTGTATTAAAATGCACATCTTGTCAGTGTTTGAGAATTATTGGTTGATAGAATGTTTGTTATTCTTAAATTATTGTTGAAAGTAATTATTAGGGCATCACTTTTTCATTAATTTTGAAATAAAATTACTTTTATTAATTAAGTGTCTAGCTTACCATATGTGCTACAAAGCTAAAGACACAGGGTTTCAATAGATAGGGTTCTGATGTTAATAGGATCACTTTTAACTTCTGAAAAAAAAATCCAGATAATCATAATCTATTTGGAGTATTACATCAGAGATGTGTTCAGAATTTTGTGATTTTTACCTCATAAAAATCAAGGAATTCTTTCAGAAAGGTCAACATTTAGACTAGTATCTGAAATATGAATAGGAGTTTCTGGAATTTACCAGAGAGAACACTGTACTTATGTTGTGGGTATGAACATTACCCATATGGACACAAGAGCAAAATCAGTGAGGAACAATGAACCATGATAAACTAGGAAGAAAACAAGAGTATGGTAAGAACATAGAACATGGGGGAGCAAGAGGCGAGGGACGGAGAGAAGAGCAGGTTGAGGGTTTATTTTGAATAACTTCAAATTCCCTTTCACCTCTGCTTCTTCTCCACAGCTCCCTAAATCTTTAATGACTAAGAGGTTTCTGCTTTCATAATTTCAGGAAACCAAATGAAGGCAATTTATCACAACAAATCCACAATTGACAACCCTTCCTAAAATTATTTGTTTTTAATATCTCTGTCCTTTTATTTTAGTAGTACTTTGGTCTTACCGGAATAGCTGACACCCTAACAGTGGAATACTTCAGCAGAACTGATTTTATAAAAGGTCCCCACAACACCAAGAAGGAAGTGTTCTACCTGTGCAGAGACCTATAATTTAATCTTTAATAATTTATAAAATACTTAACCATTGTTTTCCTGAACATTTGGCATGGATTTCCTTCTTCCAGGAGAGCTAAGATCCTGCCAGCCTTGAACTTTCTAGCCTCGACTTTTTGTTAAGTTAGAAGAGTGGAGAGAAAAATCATTGCAGGCTTTTTTTAGAATGGAAAATTTTATTTTATTCATCCTGATGTAGCTGACAAAGGAGCTGAATGGATTCACATAAAACTTTTTAAAGAAATTCACCTTCTACTTCAAATGAAGTGTGGGCACGGTTAGGTTAAGAATGACTTTTTATAAAGGAAACTATGGACTATATATTTGGGTTGGATTCTCTCTTTTACCCTTTCACTCCCACTTACTCCCTCCTCTTCTCATTCCTCTCTCTCAGTCTTCCCCACCCCCCACCAGCCACACACTTTTGTACACATGAGTAGAATCTTAATTCAGTGAAACTTCACTTAAATAGTAAAGTTGATAATGGATTTGTTCCAGAAAAAGTGAGTTTCCCAGATAATAGAATGTCAATCCTTCATACTCATTAACTTTATGAAAAGTCTAATTGTTTTTAGGGAAAATGTTTCTAAGGTTTTAGTATGCCTTTCTTAAAGTGTGATACAGTTTAATCTTTTCAGTTCTACCACTACCTATATGATAATTTTTGGGCATGGGCACAACTTTAAAATTGCTGAGTTTCCTTTTTCTGATTTTTCCCACTCCATTCTCTTCAATGAGACCCCTACAGTGTTCTGGGTACCCCCATTCTCCACCCGTCCTTCATTGAAGTTCATCCTATATTCCCATCCTCAACTGCTATTTGCTGCCCCCTGCTGGAACTTGGTGACAATATCTGTCTACTTTTGCCCTAGGTTACCCTCCTTAACCCTTTGTTGACTGCACAATCCCTCAGCTTCAAATTCTGTACTAGTTCTCACTAAAGAGGTGGAAATAGATTCTGTAAAGTTTAAATTAAATAATGACACACTAGTTCCTAAGCAAAATTCCAAAGTGTATGATTTATCAAACAGGTGTCTTGTGAGCACTTTCAAATAAAAATATTCATGTGGTGTGAGTAGCAGATAATTAAATATGCATGAAGCATATTAATTCTATGAACCCTACATTCCTTTAGATTAAAATTGGTAGCCTGAGCTAGTAAAATGCTGAAGAAGTTGATAATACTGGCTTTTAAAGGAATTCAGACTTTGCTAATATCTTCATACACCCTTTCCTTTACTTTATAATATTTTCCTTGCTGTGGCAATTGTCCCTTTGTTAACCTTGCTGAAACACAGAAATATTAGCCAGTGGATTGTATAATAGTATCAGTGCTTAGTTGAACAAGTTTGAGTCCCTTCAGGGCAAAGATGGAATTCTATTTTTATAATATTTTTTATGTATTTCTCTTTATAACTATATACTAGTGTGTAGTATACTTGTAGTATACTAAAAGCTTAATCAATATTAATAACTAGCAGGATGATGTTGGGCACATTACATTTTTCTGTGCCCTTCCTTTTAAACTTATATAATGAACTGACTGAATCAGGTCTCTGAACTTTGACAACATTGTAAAATTCACTGTTCAAAAACATAGCCTCTGTTACTACTGAGTGGGGTTGATGTCAGGTTTGAGTGCTATATTTATTTGTTTTTTAGAGTCATCTTAATACTTTTGTCTCCTATGCAGTTGGTAGATTGCTAGTTTTCTGTTCCAGTATTGATCATCAATTTCTCTCACCTTTTATTTGCTGATATCAAACATCGGTGTCTATGACACAATATCAAGTTTTATTTTTCATAGAAATAAGGAAAAATGTTTCAAATCCCGATGCTTTCAAACTCTTTGTGGTGATTTGAGGTTGGGTTCCAGTTCATTCTGTGGCAGAACACACATGATTTTTGTGAGAGTTTCTCGTCTTTCTCTTCCATGCCCTCTTCATCCCAAGTTCTGTAGTGTAGCTATGTTTTAAATCAAAGAAGTTGTCATAAGTCTTTAAATAAGTGGGGTACGTTATTGTAGAATTACAGGTAGACCATCTCTGTATTTCTCTTTAGCGCATACTCCAGTTCCATGTATTGATGGATTAGTGAACAAAGTAAATCAGTGAATAAATATTTAGCAAAGATTTTCCGGTATGTTGTGCAAACTACTCATCATGGACATCGAAAGGCATGGAAGGCAGAGTCCCCAGTATCAGGAAGATATAACACAAGTAATAATAGTACAATTAAATAAAAAAAATGCAAACATTAGAAGCCACAGAGTAGTATGTGCTTAATAGTCAATAATATTGTTCAGAGACTTATTACCTTAAGACTGACTTAAAGGCTATAGTGGATCTCTTTAGTCAAAGTTTTCTTCTGATGGCTATTGGGTAGAAAAGGCTTGACACAAAACTATCATCTTGTCCACAGGGATGTGTTCACTATTTCTTCAGAGACAGAGTTTGTCTACCATCTTGTGCCCCCTCATAACTGAGAGTCCTTGATTATTGTCTCTTCTCTTTTCCTCAGGGAACCTGTTCTTCCCTTCTGTAGCATGGTGCTTCCCTCCTCTTCCCTGAATGGTGGGCCAAATGACATGGAATAGATGCATTTTCTCTGGTCAGTTAAAGACACTCCCTCAGGCACACTGCTTCTCCACAAACAGTGATTTTATGACCTTGTTTTGTGACAAATAAGGTTGAACTTCCAAATGGGGATGGACTGTGGGAGACAAAGTGTGGACTCAGTCAGATAACTCTACCTCTGTACCATGCTATATCAGTTCTTGGTTCTGATACCCTTACCAGTTTCCTAAACTCTTTAGTATAAGACTTGATTTCTTCATCTATCAATACATAATAAGAAGGAGCTATAACTCCAAGGGAATAAAGTTGACAGAAGCACATGAGAAATATTAAAGGGGTAAGAGAAACCAGTGGCCAGAACAGCAGTTCAGAAACTGGGACAAATGGGGCATTGACAGAATACTCTGACAAAACAGTGGGTTTTTGGCATTGAAACTGGCTCCCCTAACCCAAGGTATACAATGTCTGTCAATAAGAACACATGTGGTCTCAGGGCCTAGGTATTGATGGGAAAAACTGGCAGATATAGTTCTGAAACGTTATAGACAAAGATTTTGTCCATCTTGTTCAAGTATGATCCACAATGCTCAGATCCTTATAAATAGTCATTTGATATATCCATTTGGTGAATGAAAATATGTCCTATCCTAGCCTTGCCACATTCTAGCTAAGTGACACCTGGAGTCTAAATGGAGTCTCTGGCATCTGGTTGGTCTCCAGTGCTAATTATGCCAACTTTGGAGTCAGATGCTCCTGAATTAGAATTCTAGCTTCCTTATTTATTATCTATGCTGAATAAATTGTTTCACTGCCCTAAGCGACAGTTTTATACTCCATAAAGTGATGTTATAGTTTATAATGTATATAAAATGATTAAGAGTGTCTAGCACATAGGAAGCGAACAATAATATTAAGGTATTATTTGTTTATTGTTGTCATTACATCATGTTGTCATTGTTGCTGTTACACCCAATCTATCATCTAATGACTTTTCAAAACTTGAGCTCTGAAAGAATTCAGTTCAGTGTGAATAACCTCACATGATAACATGATAATCTCATACGATAATGTCATGTGGTGGGTTAAACACTTGATTTTGGACACTCATGTTTATTAATAAAAATTCCACGTGTAAGGGGACTTGGCAAAGTCAGCCTCTCCCCTTTGGTGGACCTCCCTTTTACCTTCATATCAGGGCATCTGGGGAATGACAGACTTGCCTTCCCTGTGAGCATGACTGAGCACCTCACTGTCTCCTCTGACTGTCTGCTCCTCAGAGCCTCAATCTCCCTTGATGCTCTGGGAAGAACAGTGACTTTACCCTTAGGCTGTTTTGTATATGCCTGCCTCCTGCACCTGTATCCCAATCTCATGATTCCATAACATGTTATGGAGGAGTTCAGCTCTAGTGAGATTTATTTGTGGAAATTTTCTTCCAATAGATTCTGAATTAAATCAACTTCTGAGGGTAATCTGGAAACTATTATTACATTTTCCTGTCCTCAGATCCAGGTACTTTAATTTTCCACCACTCCTCTGCAAATGTTCACCCCACACCCCATGATTTCTACAGGGGTGAGACCTTTAGTTCCCACAACCACTATATATATGATTTCTGGCACCACAGTTGGTTGGGATGTTTTCACTGTTATTCTGCACATTATTAAGTCAGTTCTGTGCAGAATACCTGTCTGGGAATCCTACCCCTGTGAAGAACTTGCTCCTCACTTGCCTTCTACTTTGGACCAGTCATATGTCCCCATGGGACTCAGTTTGCACACGTATAAAATCAAGGGCTCAGACTGAAGCCCCTTCTAGCTCTAAAGACCTCTGATTCAGCAAAACCCTCATTATTGTTGCTATTAAAAAGCATTATTTCAGATTGATTGTGGTGGCCACTGCTTTCTTGGCCTGTCAGAGTCCTCATTTCTTCCTTTCCCCCTTATGTCACTGTGGTATTTTGGCACAGGATGAGTCACTGCTGGCTGTGGCATACATCCGGAAATGGACTGCCATTCTCTTTCCTGGCACAGGGAGGGAGGAGTGTGACTTTTTATATCCCCTCCTATTGATTAATGGCATCTACTATACAAGAATTATGATTACTCTGGTCTCATCAAGCCACATCTATGAATACAAATCCTTTGCGTTCCTGCAACTTCAGGATGAGTCTGACCTCGGAGAGGCTTTGGGAACACTTTAGAAAATATCTCTCTCTACCACTGAAAGGTTCACAACTATTGTTTTCCTCTTCTGACTCATCTTTGAATCAGTAAATTAAATATGTATAACTTGTGAAGATTTCATTTTTATTAAAGTAAGGTGCTTTGCTGAGCAAAGTCAAGATTTAGAAGCATTCAGCTCTCTTTCCTCTTCCTTCTCAATGATTTGATTTCTTTAGTTTGCAGGAGGGTTTTCAGAGAACTGCTCCCTCCCTCTCCATCTCTCTTTCTCAGTGGCTCTGGATCTTCTCTAACACAGAGAAGTTAACACGAATTGATTATCACCTCCTTTCCTAGGGGACTGGCAAGACTTGTGGCTCCAGAAGCTGTTCCTCAAGTAAGTGCTGGCCATTTTGTCTTCTGGGAGGTTGTGTCCTGGAATTGGGGAAGAGTCATATTTTTCCATTATGTTGTTTGTGACAAGATCAGAAATACCCTTCCTTGAGGCTCCTCCCTTCTGGAATGTTCTTATCCTAATTCTTTAGCCCCAACTGCCACTTAATCAATTCCTAATTCCCTCACTTTTATTTCTCTATGAAGAAAGCTTATTTCATCACCTAAAATCTTTCTGCCTAAACTATGTTTCCTTAACATGACTATCTATGAATTTTTCTCATCTTTTTAATAACTTGGTTGAGTGATCTATCAGATTTTTAAATACTTTGTCCCTTTAGATGCAGTTCTTCTCAATCAGATTGGAGGTTTCTTGAGGGCAAGACAAAAAACATCCTTTTAAACTGATGAGCACTTTTTTTTTTTTAGCTCTTTTTATATTGGTGACATATATTATAAATTGTTTCTATCTTTGGTACTAAACATAAATTTTAGGTGTTTCCAAAAATCTTTATTAACAAGTGGTGGAGTAGCATATGACTCATCTATTAAATCACTAAAGTAATAGAGATCAAAACATTTTGAGTTTGTGACTTAGATTTCATTTTTAACTTTTTAACTGAGTCCTACTCAGTTCTCCAGAATTTATTACATGCTGACTGAATGTTAAATACTATCCTAGTTATCAGTAATACCAAGAAAATCATTAGGTTCTCTGTGTTCTACCTTCGAGGAATCATTTAACATTTAGACCTATTTTCTTACTGAATAGTGGGGACAGTAACTCTTGCCTTGAAAAAATATATAAAATTTCTTGAAACTGAGTTATGCTTTACTGAAACTTGTGAGAGGATTTGTCTTGTGAAAATGGTCATTTTGTAACTATAGGAGGATTTCTTCTGCTCATTTTTATCACTTCTGCTTTCAGGTACTAGAATACCTATGTGAATGGTAGTTGTATTTGAATATAGCTAACTGTACCTAGAATAAGAAGTGTGAATGACAATGGAACTCCTTCACTTCTACTTACTATCAATGGGTCACTATTAATTTTTAAAATATTTTTCTTTCATTTATCTTTTCTTCTGATTTTTTTCTTACCTTTTCAAACAAGCCATTGTCAAAGTTGACCCAAGTCAAATTTTTATCAACTTAAAATTTTTATTCATCAAATAAAATTTTTTAGTTCTTATTATGGCTACTTTTCTAAGCAGTGGAATACAAGAACTAACAAAGTAACATAATACTGCCTTCATGAAGCATACTTTCTTTTTATTTATCTACCTATCTATCTACCTATCTATCTACCTATCTACCTATCTATTTATTTATTTTGAGACTAGGTCTTGCTATTTTTGCCCATGGAACTGCAGGCTCATGTTGCCTGGGGTACCACGACTCAAGCAATTCCCAGCCTCAGCTTCCCAGGTAGCTGGGATTACCACCCATGCACCACCACACCCAGCTATTTTTTTGAAACTAGGTCTCGCTTACAGGCCCCAGGTGGGACTCGAACCACTATCCCTAGCCCTGGCCGCTTCATAGGCAGAAGCTTACAGGCACGAGCCACCATGCCCGGCTTATGAAGGGTACTTTCTGAAGTAAAATCAGAAAATAAATAACTGAAAAAAAAAAAAAAAACAACCAATTAAGAAACACAGAAAAAAAAAATAAGATGATAGGTTAATAGGGAATGCTAGGAGATGACGTGAGAATTTAAATAGTTAATAAAGAAAGGTAATCTTTGCATAAAGACTTGAAAATTGTCCAGGGGCAAGTCATACATCATTCTGAAGGAAGAACATTCCAGAGAGTAAGCTGTTTTTAGCAAAACTCTGAAGTGAGAATGAGCAAGAAAGGGAAGAAGTAGAATAGAAACAAAGATCAGGCAGTCAAGGATCTAAAGGCATTTGTAAAGGTTTGAATTTTATGCTGATTGTGACCAGTAACCACTGGAGCATTTTGAGAAAAGACATGGTTTATCTTACATTGTAACAGAATTTTTCTGGATGTTGTGTCTACCCATACTCTGAAATTGTCATATGTGTTGACATTGTAATGACCCTGACTGAGGAAAAGGTGAGGGCAATTGAAATACAGCAACTTATCAATTAAAAAGCAACCACTATGGAGCCACTGATAAAGAGACATACTAACTACAAGGGGAGATTGAAAACCTGGCTCTGACAAGAGGCCCTATCAACATTAAAATAACAGGTTACCTTGATATGACTCTGAAAAGTGTTAAAATAAGGCACTGAATTTGAGGCAACTTGAGATCCTTAAAGACTTCATGCCTGTAACCCTAAAGCCTTCTCTGGGGTTTGTCAAGGATTTTTATCCTGAGAAGGGGGATGCTCTTCTCTGCAGATGGATAGATTTAAGGAACTCTCAAACTGGGTCCCTCCCACTCTGCTTGCCATCTCTCAAACATTAACAAGAGTTTCATTACCCTCCCCCTTTCATGCTGTCAACTGAATTGTGGATTACCCCCCAATAAATGCATATTTTGTTTAATTCATTTGATTTGAATCATAAGTGAAATATTCCTTCTTCATGGAAGTAGCTCTTTAGAGATCCTGAACTTAATAGAATAGAAACCAGTTAGAAGACTGTCACAGAAATCCATGTGAAAGATAATGGCAGGTTGGACCAACAGGCATGTTGGTGGTTGTAAAAAAGGTCAGGGTTCTGCATGAATTTTGAAGATAGAGCCAAAAGAATTTTCTGATGGATTGGACCTAAGGTATGAAAAAAGAATAATGTCCACAGATGAATGCAAAGTTTTGGCTTAAGCAGCTAGAAAAATGGAACTGCCATTTTTAAAGAAGAGTAGGTTTGAGATACATTGATTTGAGATGCTTAATAGCCATGTTAAACAGTCATTTATAACTACATGGAGTCCAAAGGTGGAGTTCTAGTGGAAGATTTATTTGGAAGTCATTCAGCATATAGATGGTATTAAAAACCACAAGACTGAATGAAATGATCAATAGAAATCTATTGAAATGATCAATAGAAAAATGAGGAAGTATAGGGGCTGAGCCCAAAGGCATTCTGAGGTTAAGACTCTGGAAGAATGGGGGAAACCAGAAAACCAGAGCAGTTTATAAGGTAGGAGGGAAGCCAGAAAACTACAGTGTCCTATAAACCAAATGAGGAAAGTGTTTCAAGGAAGAGACCAACTTTATCAACTGTTAAGATGAGGGTTACTGAAATATTCCTTGACTAAGATCCTGGTTTTCCTACCCAACTATCTCAATACATTGAATTTATTTTTCCCAAACATAGTTTATTCATGCCCAAACAACTCCCACTGACTTTAATTATCATAAACCAAAACCCAAATACCTCAACTAGTCATTTTTAATAGTATGTTTTCTAATCATTCTTCAGCAGGAAATTGCTCATTCAGTGCAGATTCCTTCATCTCCCATTTTGATTTCTCATTCTGTATATTTGCTTATGATATTTTCTAACAGTGTATAACCTTCCCAATTCCTCTCTAACCCATCCTTTCATAGTTAGATGAAGTTCTTACTAACTCAGACCTGTGGTGCTTTCCTGTGCTGAGTTCTCATACCTTACCATGGCATTATTCATTGTAGCACTTAGGTTACCATAAGATTGGGAGGTGAACAAGGACCTCAGAATGCTAAGGGATTCACACTCGAAAAAGTATCCAGTCACTCATATGTACAAAGGCACAAGGAACATACTCTTAGTGTGATAGCTTTTTAATACCTTTGGTGTGCATAGAGAGAGGAGAAAAAAAGTTAAATAATAGTTTCCCAGTAAAACTCCAAAAATGAGGCATGAAGCAGGGTTTTTGAAAAGCAAATGGTTGCCATAAGTCTATGGTAACTCCAGGCATGGAACTGAAATCTGGGGTAGTAGGAGAGATACAAAATTCAAAATATATTATGCCAAACAAGATAATGGTTGCCATTTTCTAGGCCAGAGACCAGGAGCAGCTTCCCCATGTTTTTCTCGCCCATATATGTCTTTCTAGTTTCTCTACATGTCTGTCCCCAACATGTCTCTCACATATGTCTCTTCTCCAAATGTCTCCCCTTCCAATAGTAAGTACAAAGGTACAAGTTAGTGTTAGAAAAGCAAGAGCTCAGACATGCCTCCTTCCATTTTGCTTAGTTCCAACTGAATGCTCAGTTCTGTCATAATTTTCTAGTTGCTCGTCTGCTAAGAAAATATATTTCATGGTATTCTGGGATTTATATTCCAAGGTGTTTTATATAAGTGAAGACAGGAAAAATGACATCCATTTAGTGCTCTACTCCTTGCAAGGAGATGTGTATGTAACAATTGGACTGACTCATGAGTTTTCAGCAGTAATATGTGTAGATGTACTTTCTTCTCTCCAAGATAGTGAGTTTCTTTTGAGAAGGAACCATGTTTTAAGCCCCAGTAGTTTCTGTAATACTCTAAAAACCGGGATGTTCAGGATTATCTACTTTCAAGAAATGCTTCACGTTATTGGAAATTAAAACAGAGTTGGAAACCTATTATTAGTTATTAAACTGGTCCAAAGATATTCTTTTTTTTTAATCTCATGTTAGTGGCAAATTTCTTGAGAAAAAGATCTTGAAGGGGATTTTAAGCTATAAAGAGAATAAATACTGTGGTTTACTGTGGTTTACTGTGGTTTACTGTGGTTGAGAGTAGAGGTACAACTCTTGAACTTTGCCTTTTTTTCTTCATCCTTTTTCTTTAGTCACTTTACCTTTACCCCTAGGCATGGCTCAGAGGCACTTCCTTGGAACCCAATAACACAGATGATGGAACTGAAATTCAGAGGCATTTTATAAATTAACAAACAACAAATTAGAAATTGTGCCTCCAGATACTGTACTTTGGTTACATTATATAAAATGAATGATTGAATGAATGAATGAGCTAATGACTTAAAGAAAAAAGAGAGAGAGAGGAAGTAGAACATAACTGATATTCAAAGATAGTAATTCATCCCTGACTGTTGTCTGGTGCTCTCCCTGAATATCTTGTTCTTCTCCACCAGAAGGAAAGGCCACCCTACTGACTATATCAGGAATTTAACAGAGAGCCTGAAAGTTAAGCCCACCTTTAAAACCTTAGTGGTGAAACTCATAGTTTTTCTATCTCTTATGGATTTGAAATAAAAGACAAAGTAGAAATAATGAAATATATTCAGAGGATGATTTTTAATATATGAACAGTAAACCCTACAGCTCTTATCTCTTATAGCCCTCTTCTTTCACTTTACAGCTCTCTCTCTTTTTTTTACTGGTTATATCAATACAAGATAACTAGTTATATCAGTACAAGATAACTATAGTTACTAGTTATATCAGTACAAGATAACTACAAAGCTATTGACATGGTTAGAGTATGGGCCAGAATCTAACTTTAGATGCAGCATTGATTTCTATCAAAAGCATATTTCATATATTATAAAAAAGCATGTTGGGTAGGGATATCTTATTTTTCATTTTTATCTATTCTTCAAACATCATTTCTCAACTAGTAGAATTTTATTCAGTCTCTGTTGGTTGGAGGATAGTTCCAACAAGCTGTGTGACCACCAATAAGTTACTTTTAAATAGGTTATTAGTGTCAGTAGTGTTCATGGGATCTAGATACCAGAATACTTTGAGTCTTTGGACATTTGATGTATATTTGTAGAATAATTTATGACAGCTTACATTTTTTTTCTTAAGAAACCTGTTTGGATTTTACAAGAAAATGTTACTGATGACTAAAAATTAAATAAAGTGCCTTCTAGAATGGAGTATAAACTATATACATTCTGGGAGTTTCTTAATTGTTAATTATAATAAATTCTAAAGTTTAAATTTTCTGTTACTGAGCAATGAATATTCAAGTATATGGAAAGAAAAATTATTTCTTAAATCTGGGTATTGCTTTTCAGTTCATCATTTGCTTTTATATATCCTGTCTCATTTAGTTCTTATAAAAATTCTGTAATATGTGTGATAGCATCCCACCTTTAAATGTGAGAAATTTAGGGGTTGCAGTACTTATTGAAGTTCATAGAGCCCTAATTGATAGACATGCCCTATATGTAGCAGAAAATGTGTTTGTGACATTGATTTATTTATTATAGTATTTGTTATAATAAGAACACATTTTCTCTTCCCAGGTAAGATTATCCTAGTCTTATAACCTCTACAGTTTTTTTTTTAATTAAAAAAATCTATTACTGAAATTGTAGGATACATATTGTGTACTGTTAGTGAGTGGTTAATCAAAATAAAACAATTTATTGTGATAATAATCTGTGGTGGTTGACAAAGCACATTTGTCAATAGTATTATATTCAGTGCTTCTAACAATCCTTCAGAAGCAGGATAGTAACATATCCTTGTCCTGACTTTATAGATTTAGTGACCTAGTAAAAGTAAAACCATCACAGATTGTAAAAGAAGAGACCTAACCTCTGTCTTGTATATGAAGTCTAGAGATCCTTTCTGTAAAATGCTGAACACATTTTTGGCATATGGAAAGTGTTTGATACATGGGTACTGTTTTTTGCTATTATTATTATTATTATTATTATTACTATCCACTACATCAAATTGATTTGTAAGTATACATCTTCTTGGCCAAGTCAGTTGTTGATTACAAACCCAGCTATGAATCCCATTCTTTGATCCTCCTCATAAACTCTCAGCTGCAAATAATCAAACAAGAGTGACTGCTGGAAGCTGAATTTGATTATACCAATTGTTGATTGTTTGGTGCGGAAATGTTGCAAGCAGGAGTGGACTTTACAATGTGGTAAATTCTGTAGATATGCCTCTTAACCATGATCTTTAGGGTTTATTAATTTTCTCAAGAATGCAAGAGTGGGGAAAATATGTGAAAGTGATGACTGAAAATTATTAAATCCTTGGGGTGCTATAAAAGTTATAGTCATGTGGAGATAATCTAAGATAACCACTGTATTGAGTAATCAGGAAGTTATTCAGGAATGTTCCTGTGAAACAGAATGTAATGTCTTGTTCAATGCAGAATTTTCTGAAACAAACTAGAAATATAACTATAACTTACTGTGTGTTTACTATGACCCAATCACTGAGATAGGTAAAATTTGCTTAGGGAGACTATATATCCATGTTACCCATGTGTAGTTGAGAGTGATTCCCTGTTATCTAACCAGCCATTGCATAAATGCTAAGTCCTTTCACTTTCAAAAATGTCCTTGAAGAAGAGAAAGGGAGGATAACTCTATAGATGCCTAAACATATGATTAAGAAATTTTGAAAAAAAAAAAAGATCCAATTGGTTATATATGTATATATATATATACAGAGAGAGAGAGAGGCTGATAAAATTTCTACATAGTATATATATATATTATTATTATTTCTATAATATATATATAATTTCTTTTAATAATATATTAAATTATTTCTTTAAATAATATATATATATATATATTATTTCTTTTAATACCCAAAATCACCCTATAGTTAGATACAATTGCTATTTAACTTTTACAAATGATGAAAGTGTGTTGCCAAGCGTTTACGAGAGTAACCAGTATTTGCACACCTGGTAAATGGGATGGACCATTGGTCATGCCTCGCCAGACCCCATATAGTTGAAAAAAATTGCTACACTTCTACCAACTATATCATCACAGCAATGCCCTTCCTTGTAACAGGTATTTAAATGCCACAGTTAGTGTTTTCCAGAATATATTTGAAGAAAACTATGTAGAGCAGAGGAGGACAGGAGGGAAAAAAACCCCTCCTAGCCTCACCCCACCTCACCCCACCGCATCCAGCCCTTCCCCTCCCCCTCCCCCCTTTCCTCTTCTCCCTTTCTTTCCCCCTCCCCTATATATATATATTTTCTAGTATGTATCAGAATGATGGAAGTAGAGAAGATAAGGAGATCAGTTATAGATAGATTTTGAAAATGAAATCAAGAGAATTTGGAACTTAATCAGAGGTGGAGTCAAAGAGAAAGGGAGAGAGAGAGAGAGTAAAAGGTCAACTCAGAGTTTAAATGTGAGAAACTGTAAGGATGTAGTTGTGATTTACAATGAGGTGGAAACATAAAATATTATCACAGGTATCATGTTACTTGTTTCTACAGGAGTTCTTTAAAAGATATTTTACTAATCTTATTTAAACAAATCAAATCAGTGTTCAATGTTATTAACTAGTTTATCCAAGAAAATAGTTTCAGATCATTTGGTCTAAACTCCAAAGAGATTTGACACAGTAATAATTATAAACTTTAAAAATAAACTATAAACTTAAAAAAAACTTTAAAAAATATAAAATATAAAATTATATTTTTCTATTCTCATTTGGTGATTAAATAGGTTCTCATGTATTTTTAAATTTTAAGTTCTGAATATAAGTCACCTTAACAATGAGTGAAAACCCCATTGTAGAATTTTTAAAGAAGTTGATATAAGAATCACTAAAACAGAATTTGAAACATCTATTTGAAACTCCAATTAATATCAGTATAGAAATATTACCAGCTCTACTTCTTCTATAACATGTAAAAATAATAGTTAAACCAATGTAATGTATATCTGAAGTCTGGACAGGGCATGAAAACAACCAGTATATTGGGGTTCCATTTGAATATTGTAAATCAGTATTAAGGTAGAAATATACATATACAAAATTGTATCAACCATATAAAATTATATATAGTATATAGTTATATATATTTAAATCTAATATATTTATAAATCTACCTTTTTGAACCTGTTGAAAAACTGTTTTATATTCAGGTATAAGATACTAGATACATTTGAATATATATGCTATATGTATATGTATATATATATACATATGTTTTCATGTATATGTATATATATACACATATGAAAACATATGTATATATATATAAACATATGTATATTTAAACTTGGAAGAGCTTGTGATTTCTTAGTTTTGTTTGGCCTTGATTCTCCATTTAAAGCTTTTATGGCTGAACTACACTTTCCTCACTAGTTTTGTCTCAAAAAACACTTCTCCATTTTTGTCAATTCTTTGCATTCCAGAATTTTCCATTCTGTTTTGTAACTTTCTACACTCACAAATGTTTTTTTTTTTTCTCTAAAATACACTTCTCCCAACCTCCATTAACTTCAGTGAAGTCCTATTCATCCCTTAATACTCACACAAGGGCCATCGCTTAAAAAGTCTTCCAAAACTATTTTTCCAGAGAGGACCTGGTATTTCTCCTCTGTGCTCACAATACCTTTAGTATACGTCACTCAGCTCTTAGTATCCTAGTCTGTAATTAGTAATTTATCTTCTGTATCTCCCAATGTGAGCTTCTCAAGATTAGGTCATCCTAACTGCTTCCATATTCCAGGCACTGATGTAAAGTGTTCACCACATATAAAGAATTAAATATACTTTAAATGAATGAATCCATGAAGATTTTTGGAAATTAAATCCTTCTGGCAATATCTATGGGTATTGAAAGAGAACATCTTCTATGCTATTTATGTTGACCGGATCAACTGAAAAAGGAATTTGAGGCTATCTTCCTTGCTTGGGCTAACAGACTTGGTTAGTGGGTGATACTTGCAGTGGCTATGGGAGAGAAGAGGAAGGAGACTTGTTTCAAATTGTTTGACTTCTCCATACTAGAATATTAGACTTAATTCATGTAACTCCAAAGACTTGTATGGAAAGTTTATTTTATTTTCTGATTAAATGCCCATTATCAACTTATTTTTATACAGGGTTGCTTTGTGATTCAGCTGAGGATCTATTGCTAATTTCATTGCTGAGCAATTTTTTCCACTTCACTTGTAATCTCTTAAAAGGGAGTATTTCTAACAAAAATACAAACTGTGCTCCTGCTTTGCTGTAAGTCCAAGAGCTCTTAAATAGTGGCATGTGCATTTATTATTATTTAATACTGTATCAGGCTCTTTACTCTGTGCTTTTGGAGGCACAGAAGATATCATTGGAGATGTAGATTGATATCTTCAGTGATTACAAACTTCTTCCAAAGTGCAAAAATAGAAAATGAAGCAAAAATCTAGGAAGGCAGACATTTTTAATTGAAACAACTTTAATCTGTTACTGTTATTCATGTTCTTCTTTTTATAGACCTGATTGTGCAAAACACACTTATAATAGCTATCACTTTGTCAATCATTTTCTAGTACCAGGCACTGTGCTCTGTGTGTGTGAACTTACAAACACAGAATATATAACTATATATAGAATCTTCCTCCCTCCATTCCTCCCTCCTTCCCCCTTCTCTCTTCTGTAAGGTTGCTAACCTTACAGTGTAAAGTTGTTAACCAGTTTACTTTAGGAATGACTGTCCTTTGGAAATTATATTCTTTATAGTTTTGCTTTTTCTTTTGCTAAATAAGAGAAAGAGAAGGTTAGTGTGAGAGTTTTTTAAAATTCCTGCATGTGGTCAAATGTAAAGTAGGAAACACTGTATTTTCCTCCACCATCATCCCATCTTCATTTCATCATCACCACTATCACTATCATTATTGTCCTCCTTGTCTTCTCCATCATCATCATCATCATCATCATCATCATCATCATCATCATCTTCATCTTCTTCATCATCATCATTATCATCTTCATCATCATCATCATCATCATGTTCAGGCTTACTTAACCATGAGAAGTTAAATGCACAACTGAAAAAATGCATTTTCCATCCATGTAAATTTGGAACCATTGTAATTTATTTTATTTTATTTTTTATTTTAAATTCACGGATAGGTCTGATTTTGGCATTAAAATTCTCAGGAGTTATTTCTGACTTTTGAAGAACACATAAAAGGTGACAGAAAATATCAGGAAAGTTGATATAAAAAAGAGACTTCCTACAGTTCCCCAGAATTTGGTCTGTCTCTTAAATTAAATACTGTGGTTCTTTATTCTGAAGGGGATTTCATGTGAACAAAACAAACAATGAAATAAAAGCAATAAAGGAACTCTAATGACAGGATTTCTAAAACTCTTTGGCTACATTGGTAAAGATGTTGCCTCCATTTTTGACTCATTTGAAAATCAAGTGTATTCCCTCAGCTTCTCATTCCAGACATCTGTGTAAACTTAGGGTACATTTGTATGTTTGGTCATAGATTAACACACAGAAAAAGTATTAATATCCACAGCATTGTAGAGGAAAGCCTTTTGTGTGGATATTCATAAAGTAAATGTTTTTAGAAATAAACATTGTGTCTACCTAAATGGAAACCATAATATAGGCTGTTCCCATACTCTAAATAAATACAAAATATTCATCAGATCATAGTGTTATTCTATATCTCCCAACCTGTTGTTAAAACTTCATAGAACTTTTGTACTTGAAATAATTCCTAAACTATATAAAGCCCCAAGGTCATAAACTTTCTATTCTTTTATGTTTTCAGTTAAAGGATAATTTTTTTTCTATAAGTGAAGAGCATAATTGGACTGGAGAGATTCATATTGGAGTAGTATTTCTCAAACTTCTTCTTATACTCCTAAATATTATTAAGGACCCAAAAGAACTTTCATTATGGAGGTCATATTTATTGATTCTATATTAGAATTAAAACTAAAGATTTTAAAATATAAACATGCATTAATTTTAAAATAATGGCTGTTAAAACAATAAATAGCTTGTCTTATTTATTGTTTTAACAGAAACAAGCTAACAACCAAACTATACAACTGGTGGTGGGGGAATGGGTGAGAATGGTCAGGGAGGGGAGATGGTGGGTGAACCCTGGGGAATATAAAGAGTGAAATAAGCATATACAAATAAATTATTTAAAAATAAAACAATAAATAAGAATGTTTTATAGTTAAGAGTGGAGCCAAGTATCTTTGAAGTTTTTTTTTCCATATTGAAATCTTTTTTTAAAAAAAATCTTTATTAACTATTGATATCATATAACATAAGACATCTTTGTATGATTGTGGTCCCCCGGGGAACGCCCCTCTTCACCCTAAACCCCACTCTAGTCACTCTGTCTTCTCTCTCATTACTGTTCATTGGTCCATGTTTAGCCATTTATTCTCTTCTTTTTCTGGAGCAATGTTCTTTACCTGGGTGAGGATAAGTGTTCCTGGGGCACAGTAGACGGCACTTCTCAGTCAGGCAGTTGTGTCAGGCAACCTGTCCAAGCTCATTTGGAGTCCGTCAGTGCCTGTTCTTCCTTGCAGGATGTTGCCTCCATTCTGATCTCAGTACTTTTTTAGTGCCCACCCACATTCCCCACCAACCTTGTAGTTCTGGCCTCTGGCTTAGAGAGACTGGTTCTTCTCTTTTGTCTCTTGAGAAGTTCTTGGAGTAGACAGATGTCAGCTGATGGTTGGTCTGGTTGGTCTCCTCAGTCATGGTTTGCTGCTTAGCTGTCAGATGTCTGCCATATTTCTGTGGCCTTCTTCCTACTATCCAGAGGGGATATGCCCTGCTCTTGCTGGAAGCTTCTCTGAACCAGAATTTTGGCTCCTAGGTCCTGGTGATGGTGTTGGAGTAATTCTGATGGTCCTCTTCGTAATTGGTCTCACAGTTCAGTGGTTCTCTCTCCAAGCTCTTTTCTCATCAAGGAGAAATGTGTGTCCAGGGCTTTTATTCATATCCGTCACCTCATCTGTTTCCTCAGTTGGATTATTTACAGTTTGAAGTTCTTTTATCTTTTTAAATTTTTAAATTTTTTTTATATTTTATCTTTTTCAATTTTTTTACACCATTTCAGTACCTGTACTTCTGCCACCATGTCAAAACAAAAAATGAAATACAGATATATTTTCAAAATAAAGAATACCAAATATGGTAAACAGAATAATTTTAAATCTTGCATTTCTTTAGTGTCTATTTAATAGAAATAGTTGAGTTCTTTATTTAATTCTATACTAAATATGTTGCATTATCTTGTTTTTGTTGAAACACAAGAAGAGTTTACAGCAACATGTAGTGTTGCTAGAAAAAGGAAGAGTACTTTCATGGCCTTTTCAGATCATTGCTGGTACACTTGCCTAATATCTAATATTATTTTTCAGCTCTGCTCCTACTGCATTATTCTGTTCTACTAGTGCTATAACTGACTTTAAGTATTTTAGATTATAATTGGTGTCATACTTTGATCTACATAAAAATTGGGTGATTGATGCTTTGTATATTAAAACCCACTGGTCTCTCTTTGAATGATTTTTTTTTCTTTACTCATGCATCATTTTGTAGAATCACTCAATGATCTTTGGAAAACACTAGTGCACTGAGTTATATACTCTTCTAAAAGTTGACTCAGTCTGTGGCATGACATGAAATATTGCACCTTATTTTACTAGACAAGTTCTGTGAAGTTTTCAGGTTCACAGCAAAAGGTATAACTCTTGTAAATTCTAATACAAACTGAAATATTTTCACTGACAAAGGATCCTACTGGTTATGATAGACTTGCTTCATTCGATCTTGAGGAATTTGTCTGCCAAACATCCAAGACTGGATTACCATAGTTTATTAGTCATTCTTTCAGTAAAAATGATGATTCTTATGGGGGAAAAAAAGCAATGTTAGCTTGCTACTCAATCACACAAGTATAACTTCAGTTGTTTTAGGCATAGTTCCCATTCTATCACACAGAATATTAACAGGCTTATATTCAAGGGTTGAGATTAATAAGATTAATAATTTCTGTTGCTTTTAGTAGGAAAGTACTCTCATTGTGGACCTTCCCTATAATTCTTCCCTCATCCCCCTCCTTGCCTATTCCTCCCTTACAGCATTCTTAACAAGAGGCACAATGTCTTGTTTTTAAATTTTTATTTAATGTTATTGAAGGACCCTTGTTTTACATCCTTGCTAGTGTTTTGACAGTATAGACTTTCCTCCATCAGATGTAGTCATCATAGTGTTGCCACCACCAAAGCACCCACATTCCTATACCACAGTCCAATGTATTAAATGGGATTCTTGAATTTATATTTACCTTTGAAATAGTCATGATCAGCTCTCTCCCTCCATTTTCCCCTTTCAAGGAGCATCTACTATGTATTTCGTAACAATCAATACAACTCCCATGAAGTACCAGGCCTTTGGTATCTTCCATTTCCATGGCTGTATTCATTACCAGTAAAACTTAATTTACCTCTTTAATATAGCAGCCAGAAAGATGGTAAACCTAGTTCAAAGGGGAAAATGAGACACT
>PVHY01001525.1:0-92688 GCA_004024945.1 Uropsilus gracilis | reverse complement strand
AATTTCAGTTTATCCAAGTTAAGATCTAACTTTCCCAGGTCCAGATCCTAATCAAGACAATTACAAATCAAACACAGTTGCCTTTCCCTAGAAGTAAAATAAACCCGTATGTGGGTTTGTTCACCAACAATCCCATATGACTTTGAAAGGAAATATAGTCATCTTTTTGTTTTATTTCCAAGTTTTGGATCAATTTTCTTGAATTAGTATAAAAGTGTGGATAGAGGTGCTTGAGGGAAGATCATCCCAGGCTTTTAAAACAGTGCTTTATTGTTGAGTGTGAATATTTATTAAATATTTATTAAACATCTTTGTGAAGAGCATTATAGAAACAGATTTCATGAATAGTTTTATTTTACCTTCACAACAACTTCACATGGTAGGTAATCTTTACTTTTACAGAGGAGGAAATCAGGAGCTGTGATACCTACAATTCTCAGGGATTATGTCTGAGATTCCAGTTCTTTGTCTCTATCAAGCAAACTTTATTCATTCATTCATTTTATAAGTAGTTTTTTTTTTCCTGATGTAAAAGTTGTTCACTAAGGAAAATATGACAAAAGATAAAATCAAACTCTCCAGCATCTACTACCAAGGCATAAACCCAGTTAACAACTTGATGTAATTCCATGCCTTGTTCAATGTATAAGTTTATGAATATATGTTTACAAATTGTGCTGTTTTAATAAGATGAAATGTATCAAATTATAATTTAATGCCTCATGGATAAATCAGAAGGTGTTTGATGGATTCCCCAGTCATTAGGCATTTAGGACTTTTAATATAGTATATAGTGGAATAAATAACTTGATGGATTTCTTTTAATAAAATAGCACATAATTATCCTGGACATTCAATGATCAGATACTATAATCATGTAGTTCTTAGTTGAGGAAATTAAGTAACTTGCATGAGGACATAGCTGGTCAGTGGCAGAGCAGGAACAAGCCTTTAGAAAGTCAAGCTTACATTGTCAACCATGGGTGGAACTGGCATCAGCATAGAGATTTTTTTCTCCTTGCTTTTGCCATGGATTCAGAGACAGAGGCACTAGGATGGTCTGATAGTTATTGTAATGTCTATGCATGTTATTGTATTTTTATCTATCATGACATCTTGCTTTCCTGAGACAAAATCCATTCCCCATCTCCAAACACAGGGTTAGTCAGCATCTACTTTGCTCTTCTAAGCCAATAAAACATGCCCTGGGATGTGGCACTTCATACATATGGGCGCCATATGCTGCCACTCACAATCCACAGGTGTGTTTTATCAGATTATTAATACTTCTGAACAAGCACAAAGCTTCAGTCTGCCCAATTCTGTAAAACTCCTTGAAAAGAAGGGTTTGTTTATTCAATCAAAAGAAAAATTATCTTCAGTTTTGACATATACAACATATGGAATTGCACGGCATTACTAGGCAAAACAAAAATTCAACCACAGCTGTTAACACACCAAATTCCACCAAATGTTCTGGATTTCGGGAGTGTTCAAAACTTCTTTTGTGCAAATAAGTGGTGAAAATATATCAAAATTATCAACGCTCTTCCACATTTCATATATTTTGCCTTCAGGTGATGGAGAATAGAGATTATATCCTGAATTTAGAATACCATTATTTATGTAAATAAATTTGCTTTCTTGTGCAAGAGTGTTTCTCTTATTTGTTTCTAGCCTTGGACAATAGAGTTTTGAACCTCGATTCTGCCTTATGAAATTACAGTTCAAGGTTTTTATCAATTTAACTCATTCCTGTTATTTTTTTTTTTTTTCCAAGCTATGTGTCCATAGCATTACTGGAGTTGAATGGATTACTGAGAAAAGTAAACAAGGATATTTTTGAAAGGGATGATGTGTCTGCTTTGAAAAATACATTGAGGTCACAATGGGTCTTTTTTTTTTTTTAACAGTCTGATGCACACAACCTTCTGCTTATTAAAAGCACAAACCAACCAAACAAACAACAAATAATGATCCTTATCACCAACAATTTCTTTTTCTAGCTAACCCTCAGCACAAATATTCATTATTTTGAGGCCACTTTTCCTCTAGAAACCATAGAAAAGTTGACATGATTTGTGACAAACTCTGACATCTATCCTCAAGGAACTCAAATAATTCCCCAAAGTATTCTCAGTTGTTTATGTCATTTTATATCTGGCCAAGTATAAAAGGAAATCCTATATTTCCCCCCCAGTTTTTGGGACAAGACACAAAACAAGTCATATATGTCTTTTCCAATGCAGCTTCCTTCAGAATCAATTCAAAGAAGAAATATTTTTTAATCATCTTATGATCAAAAGTAGCAAATTTTTAGTGCTACTAATATTTTATGAAATGCATGCAACCCTCCTGAACCAGGAAACAAGACTGCTTCTAGAGAGACAAATGTCTGGAGCATCGGGGCTCCAGTAGGTCCTGGTTTGTTCCACTGGCTGTGGGATGAGTCACTGGGAAGCAGAGGTGGGAGCAACAAATGGGAAGGGTCCTGCTTGTTTACATCCCCAGCCTTTGATACTCTCCCTAGAGTTTCAGCTGAGCTATGCTAGCCTTCACCACCAAAACAGAAAGAAAGCATCTCCATATCCCTGGAATGCAAAGGGTTTAAAACAGAGGATAGGGGCCACAATTACAAGGACATCTACTCCTAAATAGCAAGCACAGTCTTCTCTTTGATTTATGGTACTGTGAATCTCAGCAGACATGTGTGACCCAATTTCCCATCTTTCCATATTAATAGACAAATACAGCTTCCATCAAGAAACAAAGCCCTTTCAAAGTTCTCCCAACTCAAAGCTGGGCACTACTGGCAATAGTTAGGCTTTCAGTTCAACTCTGACAATATGACTGAAGATGCTATTTTATTTGGGATAGAAAAGACAAATTGATGGGGTGCCTGCTCCTTTTGGTCTATCTCCCTGAGCAATAGTCTCCTTTCCTTTTTTGAAGCTGTGACTCCATTCAATTTCCAGCTGGTAAGGAGCATGATGCTTGTCTCGTGGACAATGAGTACATCTAGAGATGTCCATCTGACAACCATGCTGCTTTGACACTTTCTAGCAGTGTGGCCATAGCTGACCACTTTGTCCTTAGTTTGCCCAGTGGAAGAGGCATTCACATAAGATGTTCTTGACAGTTCTTTATGGATGTTGCTTCCCATGAGTTTTTGGGTGTGGTCAGGTCTTGAGTTTCTTTTTATTCCCCATTTCCTGCTAAATCACAGAGGTCTCATATCAGAGAGGCTCCCTGGCATGGAATTTTAGCTTTATTTATTTATTTTTTGAGACTAGGTCTTGCTATTTTTGCCCCTGGAACCGCAGGCTCTCGTTGCCCGGGGTACCACAGACTCAAGCAATCCCCAGCCTCAGCTTCCCAGGTAGCTGGGATTACAGGCGTGCACCACTACGCCCAGCTATTTTTTTTTGGAACTAGGTCTTGCTACGGGCCCCAGGCGGTACTCGAACCGCGATCCCTAGCCCCGGCCGCTTCATAGGCTGAAGCTTCCAAGCACGAGCCACCGTGCCCGGCCGGAATTTTAGCTTTATAGGGTGCTGTTGTTACACCTTCCATGAGTCGCTTTTACTCTCTCTGAACCTCAGTTTCCGTAGGAAATGGGACTTATCCTCCTACCTCCTAGGATATGTGATGAAATGAGACCATAGGTGAGAAAAGTTTAGGTCAATGATCAAAATATTTTAAGTGTCTAATAAAAGCTAGATTTTGTTACATGAGATAATATGTGTTAGACATGCAGCATTGTACTGTAAGCTGCCTATCTGGGTAGTTTCATCATAAGTTCTAGCAGTTAAAGAATGTTAGAACTCGCAGTGGGTTTTACAGACTTTAATGCTCCAGGGAACCAGGAATACAGTTACACCAGACAGAAAGATTGGGCCAATCGAATGGTAAACAGGCAGGCTAGGTAGCAGGGGCAGAAGAGATTGGGGAGACAGATTTTTCTCTTCCTTCTTATGTTTTCTTCTCCCCAGGCTGATACCATCCCTTTATCACCTTCACCCAGGTGCAGGTGAGCTCACTCTCACATACATCTATACCCATGGGCCCAGGTATGAACACTCCTGGGAAGGGAGCAACACCATAGGTACTGGTCATGGAGGCTAATGGTAGAAATATAAAAACTCTGATAATTCATTTACCCTATAAACACATTGCCTAGAACATAAAAGGACCTAATAAACATTTACCTTTTTATCATGATTCATCTGCAGAAAGGTAAGGTTTTATTTTTAAACTTTTCAAGAGTATTTTTAGCTGGAAGGAGTATATTTTACTTCATTCCTCTGGAAGCATCTAAAGATGAAGCGGTTTCTCTTATCTTCCTCTTGCTTTTCTAAAGAAAACGTGCTGACTTCAGAAAATAACTCTCCGAACAATCCTTTGTTGTCTGTACTTTGAACTGGACACAGGACACAATCATTCTTCCTCATCTAGTTTTCTTTGTTCCCCTTTATGCAGCCTCAGGCAGTGAGTAAACAGAGGCTCAGATGACTTCAATTTGAAGACAACCTCCTGCAGCTGCCGATGATCCAGTCTCCTTCAGTCCAGCCTAAGAAGAGGTTGTCGCTCATGTGAATGCAATACAGAGAGATAATTCACCAGTCTATTGAAGGCAGGCCAGCTGATTAAAGCAGTTATTAGGGCATGCTAAGCAAAGTGATGGGGAAGTAGCAGACCAGACCATACATATATAGATATATACATAGTGTCTCAGTTGGCTTGGGTACAAGAAATACCATAGGCTGGGTAGTTTAAAGAATGTAACTTTATTTTCTCACAGTTTTGGACACTGAAAACCCCCCAAAAAAGGTGTTGTCATGGTAGTTTCCTGGTTATCCTGTCTTCCTTGGGAGATGGCTGCCTCTCACCATGTCCTCACAGCATCTTCCCATGTGCATGCATGGGGAAAAGAGGTGTCTCTTTTTACCAGTTCTATTGGATTAAATTTCCATGGAAACTTATGGCATCATTTAACCACAAACTGTCTCCCTGAAAGGTTTTATTTCCAAATACAATCATTTTGAGGAATAGGGCTTCAAGAGAACTATTTCGAAGGGACACGAATCTGCTCATAATACATACATTTCCACTGAGACTGGGTGCAGAGCATAGAATATATCCATCAAGTATGAACTATGAGCTGATGGGTACTAAATGATCCAATCAGCCATAGGATTTATTGGTCCAATCAGACTTGTAGGTGGTGGGCATGGGATTAGGGGATCCCTGAAAGGAGATAGTAGGCAGATCGAGAGGCAGCTGAACTCACTTAGTTCCTGAGACTATTCTCGATGGACTTCCTGGTCCTTGCAGAAAGGAGTCTCTTCCTGGGAGACTTCCTCTTTTCCTGGTTGTCAGTGAAAGAAGTATCCAGCAGCCAGCCTCCAAAGGAAGAAAAGACACCAGTAAATTTTGCATAGAAGTTGGAGAACTTTGTAGAGGTAGGGGCTGCCACCCTCCAACCCTGCCTCTGATAGGATCTAAAAGGAGGACCAAAGGCCTGATGTCTCCATGAGCTGTTGGTTGTTGATGTGAGTCAACAACTCACAAAGAGCTATACTGGGCAGTATTACAAGCCCTGTTGAACAGGTGTTTGGCACTTTGTGTTTGGGTCACCTCTAAGAGCTTAGAACTGCTCTTAAACATCCAGGGCTATTTCCCAGTGCTGTTGTCTCCAGTGTTATTTGGTGCCGTGCATCCTGACCCCATTAGACTGTTGCTTTTGGGTACTGTGGCATCATCTCAGTGACCCCACCTGTTAGCACCTCCAGCTGCAGTGATTTGGTCAGCTATTTGTTGTATTCCCCAAGCTCTAGGCTCTCTTTGACCAGACAGCTCCATCTTAGTTGAGCAGCCTTTTATTTGGGAACTCCAGACATTATGGACACTCTGAGATGAGCTAACTGGCCACTTGTGGCTTTAGAAAGCCCTTGTTTCCCCTGTTTGTTAAATATGCTCTGTTGTTTTTATTTCCTGAGATGGAATGGTCTTAGAATTGTGCACATGGGTGAAAAACCCAGAGTGACTTGTCCTCTGCTTGGCACTGTCCTTTGATCAGCTAAAACTCACTATAGCTCTTTCCCTACCCTAAGAACTTATCTCATTTCCCTAATTTATCTCCTTTGCTGTAGTTTTAACTTATATTATCATTTTTTATTCAATACATATCTGTTTCTATTGAGTTTTCTAGGTTCTGTGATTATCAGAGCATAAGGTCTTGATTTTGAGTGTTCACTCCTGACCACAAGGCATGGTACACAGGAAGTGATCTAGTTACTTAGACTTCTTGCATAAAGTCTCAACTTCAGGGAGTTCTTCAGGGTCTTTGCACTTGAAGAGCCTCTGCTCACTTTTTCTTTAAATATTTTAGGGTCCAATAGCAAATATTATAAATCTTTGCTCCTGCTATCACCTCTCAGCCCGTTCCAGCTAATATTATCAAAAACTATCTTATTTTCTTCCCCACTGTGTTCTTGTTCACAGTCCTTTCAATATCTAACTTTATGCTGTATCTCTGATTAGTTTTACTACCTTTCTGCCTCTTTAGAAATTTAGCTTTGAGAGAGCAGGACTTTTGTTAATTGTTCAGTACTTACTGTTTTCATTTTCCTGAATGTAAGATGCATTTGATAAATATGTAGAGCCAAATTAATTGACAAACTTGATTAAATGAGTCAATAATATTGTTTGAAATTAGTTATTGGTGATAGAGAGATATTATGAAATGAAAATAAGAAATTTATTAATTTTCCAGAAATAGATCTCTAATTCCTTATGTATCCATCAGATCTCTGGGAAAATTAACCTAATCAATGAATTTAAGGATAGGTGACCCATGAAATTTTCTCTTATAGTGAACTTTGCTCTATTATATGTAATATAATCCTCTGAATTTTCTTGATTATTTACTAGATTATAGGTGCCACGAAGGCAGGAATCAGGATTGATGGTGTAAAGTAAAAAATCATTAAATATATGCTGAATTAATGTTAAGACTTAGTAAATTTGTAAATTGGAGGAAGGATCTTCAAAGTCATAATAAGCTCAAATAATGTCTTCTTCTAGTCTAGTTCAAGGTTCTATGAGACTATTCTCTCCCACCTTTGGAGCTATTTATGAAAGTAAGTCCTCCTACATTTTCTTCATTACAAGTCTCTGTGTAAAGGCATAACACTAGGGAAACAAATTGTGGTAGTTACAAATGGAAATGGAATATGTTGATTAGTTTAAGTAAAAAATACTTGAAATAAAAATATTCCCTTTGTAATGAAATGTTATTATATTATTCCTAATTGAGTCCTTGAACTAGCACCATATTGACAAACATATGACCAGTTTCTCATTTAACTCATCGACTTTAGACATTATTAACCATACATGAGGAAATTGATGTTCAGAGATTAACTGACTCACCCAAGATAGGCCAACTGAATAATAAAGTCTAGGTTCTTATCTGGGTCTTTCTGAATTCCCCTACCCCATGGCCAAACTAGCCTTCTTTTCATAATGCTCAAATTATTGGCCTGTTTGTATGTTCTATGTCATATAAAATCTGAAAGAAAGTACTTGATTTTATAGGTCTATGAAACCTGTCTTGTAAAGTCTTGGAAAGACAAAACACTTAGGTCGTAAGGAGATATTGGGGGTCCAAAAGTGGGTATAGGTAGAGTTCTCAGTAATCTCTGTGTCTTATATTGTCTTCTTCAGTTAAGATGGAATCCAACTGCATTAGAACTGCAAAAATGTCTTTAAAAGTTAATGTCTCTCATTTGGTTAAAACTAAGGTTTGGGAAATATTGCTTTCCAGTGTTATTCAGGTAGGTCTTACTATAACTAGTCCAGAACAGTCCTGCTGTTGAAAGACAGAAAAAAAGAAAAGAATCTATTGGTAGTATTAGATGACCACAATTTAAAATAATTCTCAAACCGAGTTTTAAAAATCAATCCATAATGATCATAATATTTACCTTGGGAGATGCTGGTGGTAGGAATTTAGTAGGAATGGCTATATATTAATTTCAGTCTATACAGTTCATAGTGCTTTGAAACCGTTAAAAGATTTGACCATGGATCATGTTAAGGGGGTTTATGAGCTTGTGATAAAAGTGATAACAATGTGTTAAGGAATGATAGTGGGTATGTTTTGGAAGTTTTGTTAAATCTGTACTAGATGTTCTGATCTTATTATTAGACTTAATCAGATGATTTTCTGGTTTTCAAATCTCAGAATTTTTTTTTTTTGTTTATTGCACATCTATCTATCATCTATCAATATCTATCTACCTAATATACAGGTGTATATTTATATATATACATGTATATAAACTACATCATTGTCTACCCCAGGGTTCTCCCATCACCTTATCACCCATGAACCATCTTAATCTTTTGTGCCCTCCCCTCCCCCTTTCTCACCTTTCTCCAGAAATATTTATATTTGTTTGTACATATATATAAAGACTTAAGTATATTCTTGTTTTGCATAGATTTTCCAATATTCCCCTTATCAAATTAACTTTTCCTTGAGAGAAACTATGAATGAAAATTGCTTTGTCCAAACTGGTAGTTATTTCAAAAGTTTTCAAACAGTGTCAACTTTTCAGGAATGTTTTCATATTTGAGAGATATTAAAACCACTTCTAAGTAATATTTCCAAATGGAAATATTTCTTAATGCTTCTTTGTTTACACCAGCTCATTTAATGACCATCGTATCAAAAAGACCCATCTTACACTGCCAGCCACTCACTGTGCATAGCACAATTCCTCTCCCACCCTCCTCAACCTTGTTCAGAGTTTTCTTTCTAACCGGAGTATGAGGTCCTTTTGTTTCTTTTTCTTTTTTTTTTTCATGTGGTTGACTTGTGCTGCCAGTAAACCTTCAGGTATCTCTTCTTAGGCATTATTGCCTGGGTTTTCCTACTGCGTTTTTACTGCTGCAGGGATTTTCACTTAAAGACATTCAACATAGCTTCAGGGCCTGAACAAATTTGCTTTCCCAAAGCCTATACACTGGCATCTCAAAAAAGAATTGCTAGGTGAAAGAGGTATCAGCTTTTTTATAAAGATCTCCATTGCCAGTGAAAGCTCTGTAGCTGGAGAATGAATATTCCCTTAAGTGCTAAGAATGAGAACTAAGAAATCCCCATCTTTGCATCAGCTTGACCAAGAGCATGACCACTAGAAAAGTATTCAAGATCCCAGTTACAGCTGACTGGCATATAGGTGATCTCTGTAGAGAATATTTGGTTTTCATCTAAACTTTCTCAACATTATGTGAAAAACTAAATGGCTCAAAATGTTTTCAGGATTTATTTTACATTATATATTGAACAAGTATGTGTTTTGTCGAACACATTTGGTGACTGTGTACTGTGGGTCAGCTGTAGCTGTGACTGGTGTACCCTGAGTTAGAAGAAGTGTTTGTTCTTTAAAACACATGGTTCCCAGACTTAGAGTGAGCTGTGATTTGATTTGTAAATGCCAAAAAAGAAGGAAAAAGCAGAATGCACTAACTTAGTCATGTTTATGTAGAGAAACATTTCAGGTGAAACCCTCATTCCAAAGGGAGATTGAGATATGGGGAGAAAGGTGGTATATAAATTAGTTCATAGTTTCATATTGGTATAAAGATATATCCTGGAACTCTGTGTTTTGTTTACATTTAAAAAAACTTTGCTCTGGGCACAGCTTGAGTAGCACTGTAGTATAAAGACTCTGCCTTCTAGGATGATTCTATATTATGTAACGTGGGACCTCAGGGACTATTCTGGTCACAGGCCTCATCCTTTATCTCCTAACCCTCCAGAAAAGTCACTGAATTTGGAGTTGTGTGAAAGACTAACTGCTGTGCAAAACTGATAACTGAGTCTTGAACTGTGAGCAAAAGGATTTGAAGAAAAGAGAAGCAGGTGGACTAGGAGGAGGAGGAGGAATTAGTAGAACGCTCACTCCAGCAGAGGAGATTCTGAAAATGAATAATAATATAGATTTGAATGACGAAAAATCAACAAAACATCTCAGTATTAGGCTGCTGTATTAGAATCCTGAAATGAGTGAGGGACTGACAGCTGCAGGCACAGAAGGGGATGAACAAGGTGGGCGTGGAGGCCTGAGTGTCTGTGTGCCTGGTTACACTTGCCTGGGGAGATGGCAGACTGGGAGAAAACCAATGTTAAATGCAGTGAACACTAATTGCTGAGTTCTGAGTTTTAATTATTGACTTTGTGTTATTTTGTGCTCTCTTGCCAGGGGAATGATTGCCAATAAAAATCTGGTATCAGCTATTGGAATGAAAAGGAGAGCTAATTTTTATAAAAAAATATTCTCTTAAACATAAAGCACTCTGGAATACAATTTTGACCTCAATTTTCTCAGTGTTTTGACAAGTCTCATGTGTGCCAGTTACCTCACTGGAGTTTTTGGGTCTGTCTATGCCTTTTCATATTAAAGTTTTATCCTTTTATAATTCTCTAAAATGTTTTTTCTTGGTTTTATAAGAACTGCTAACTTAGTTTTGAGCACCATTCCACTGTCAAGGGTGAAAAGTTACTACAGAAAAGTGGTTACATGATTCAGTTTTGTTTTCAGAAAAGATTACATGCAAAAACAGGATTTTATTTGCAAACTCCCTCAAGTTCCAATTTTTGTTTCTTGGACATTATTTCTAGAAAATCTGACCAGGTTGTTGTTGTATAGAAGTCCTCCTCATTAGAAGATCCATAGGATTGAGGGATTAAGTCACCAGGTCATGTAGAATAAAATTACTGGAATCCAGATTGACCAATAACCCCCAATAGTTTCATTTGGGGCTTGTCTATTCTTGATAGATCCAGTTTTCCCAAAGTTGTTAGTTATGTGCTCTGGTTCCCACTAATTGTTTGTTTTATTGTTGTTTGTAATTATATTATAATCTGACCCATCAATCTGCCTGTCTTCCCCTTTTATAATTACATTTTTGCAAATTTGGTTGATCTATTGAATCTTAAAGTCTCTTCTGAGGTCAATGGTAGCAGCTAATGCTAAAGTGGTCTCATAAAGTTATACCTTGAATAAATACTTCTAGCATTTATTAAATATTAGGTATTTTGATCCCTTAATTTTTTTCCTACCTCATCATCCTTAGGAAAGTGACTTCATGCACATCCCTACTTTTCCACTTTAATTAGGTTTTCCATATGTTAATGAAGCTAGTTGTGAAGGAACTACAACTTTCTCCCATTGGTTAATGCTACAAGCATATCCAACCTGCTTCTTTAAGCTTTCTTTCCAAAGGCATTACAGGAATCTATGAATGAAAAGAAAATGTTTTGAAATCCAAGTCTCTTTAATAGCCCAAGCAATCATCAGTAAATTGCAGACTTTACAGGTATAATTTTCAGTAAGGGTCAGGGAAATTCATTCATTACAATTACGGGAGATAAAAATTTAAACGTCTCTGTAATATTTATAGGAAAAGTGTCATCAGTATAAAGCAGCCTTAAATCACATTCATTCATTATTAAGCACTCCTCTACATTTCTGAGTGAAGTTTCTAATGGGATGAAATCTCCTCAACTGCAATAACGTCATGACTCTCTATTTATAGGCAAGTGGTCTTTGGTTATAAAAGTACTTTTACAGGTGGGGTATTCAAGCAGGTTTTCCCTGTGAAGGGAAACATTTAGCTTTAAGTTAAAATAATCATCACCTAGTAGACAAGAACATTAACTAAATTTGAAAATGCTCACTAATTATAATTCTACAGTGTCTGACACATGAACACTGTCTGAAGTCCAGTCTTTGATTGAGTTTTGTTTTGATTTTAAAGGTTAAGGTTCCATTTTCTCTTTAGAATGGGAAAGGAAAAAAACAAACAAACTGAGAAACCAGAAAGATTTGTCTTGTATAAGGAAATCTGACTCAATATATTTCACCTTTACCATTGAGCACTCTGAAGATGAAGTAAATACTTCTTTTTATATCATTAAATGTTATTTATCATCCTATTAAGGTTAATTTCCTTTCTACACATTCCTGAACTTTTGACAATAGTGCTCCTCTCATAATTATCATCAATAAATTGACTACATGTTGTTTAAATACACAAACCTGAAGATACACTGATGTAGCTATTTATTTCTAATCCATAAACTACATTACCTATGTAATTATTTGCAATCCAATTTGCAAAATAATGCCTTCGCTAAGAAAGACTTCGGGTGCAACCAAATCATTAATTATGATATGTAAAATATTTAAAGCCAGTGACAGTACTAGTGAAACATAAGAAGAACACAGCAGGAGGGAGCTTAAAAATAGCAATAAGCAACATTCTTTGCTTGTACTTCTCTATCCCAATTACACAGATAATTCAGGCATGAACAAGGATAATTGAGTTATACCTCCACATTGTTCTGAAACTGTGGATATAGCCAAATGCTGACATCCATCATGACTGATGGGGATGCTTTTTAAAATATGTCCAGAAGTGAGCAAGTGATAAACAAAGATCATTTGTACCCTCAAATATTGAAACGAAATATTTAATTTCCTAGATTTGATTCCTGTAATGCCTTTGGAAGGAAAGCTCAAAGAAGTGCATTGGATGTTCCTCAAGCATTAACCAGTGGAAAAAATTTGTAGTTCCTTCAACAACTAGCTTCATTAACATACAGAAAACCTAACTAAAGTGGAAAAGTAGGAATGTGCATGAAGCCATTTTTCTAGGATGGTGTGTTTGGAAGAAAAAAATTAAGGAAGAATCACATTGTGATATTTTTAATGCTTGTGTCCAAATCACTTCTACCATTTCTAGTACAAATATTCCTCCTTCTATAGTCCAACTTGAAGTATGAAGATAAAGAATTGGGAGACATAAACTTTGGTAGAATTCTTTCTAGTCTTGAGG
Source organism: Uropsilus gracilis (assembly GCA_004024945.1). Taxonomy (NCBI): domain Eukaryota; kingdom Metazoa; phylum Chordata; class Mammalia; order Eulipotyphla; family Talpidae; genus Uropsilus; species Uropsilus gracilis. The sequence goes on along the minus strand of PVHY01001525.1, from coordinate 79,779 downwards.
TGAAGCACAAGCTAAGTAATAACACTAAAAGTCTATCAAATGTAAGGAAAAAATTGCATTTAGCTAGAATTATATAGACTTAACTTTTCTAGCATATTTTATATTTTACTTATTTTAAACAAAGTTGTCTAAATTATCAAACTTAGAAGGCCTGAGTTGAAGTTTATAAAATACATAAATTGATCCCATCATTTTTTTAGTATCTATGATGATTGTATCATTGTGTTGGGGGTTAAGGACAAATTGTTTCAAAAAATGTATACACAACATTTGTAAGAATATAGAAAGAGTGTGGGGAGACGTGAATGGGGAAGCTTTTTAGACATGATTTTTGGACTTAATTTTAGAAGATGAACTCTCTGTCACAGGAAAAAAAAACATGTTCACATAGCAAGTATTCAATGTCTAAGTAGGAAGCAAAATTTTATACCATTTACCATTATTCTTTACCTTTATTTATTATTCTAAAGCAGAAATGAAATATATTCTCTATGCTTAACTGGTAATTATTCTTTACCATTATTCTAAAGCAGAAATGAAATATATTCTCTATGCTTAACTGGTAATTATAAATTTGATCTCCCCAATTGCTCCCGAAACTTTGCTCTCTCTCTTATCTGCCTTACTGCTATTGCCTTTGTTGAGGTCCTCATTCTTCCTCTCTGGACTATTTTGGAAGCCTTCAAGGTTCCTGCTCTTCCTTCCTCCAATCCCTAGTTCACAGCTTTCTCAAAATGGGTTTCCTAAAACACAAATCCAATCCTATCAGTTTCTTTTGGCTTTTTTCTGCTTCTCTCCTTTTATGTGCTTAATTGTAGGCTCAGAACACCTTAATATCCCCTAGTGCAACTTCTGCATGTCTTTTGAGGTCAGGTATCCTTTCCTCTCCTCTTGGAAACAATTTCTGACTCCTCCCATTTCAGTTAAATATACCTCCTGGTTTTCCATTAGTGTAACCCTTCTAGTATTTATCACAGTAATCATCAATTTATGTGTGTGCACACACCTTAATAGAATATAAACATCCTAAAGGCAAGAGCGGTATACTTTATCTTTTTATGTGGGCCCCTAAAATTATTCTCATGATAAAAATGATCAATGTAGATCTATAAGCTACTCTACAGTAACAGTATATCCATTGCTTTTATACTATACCAGGATATCAACATCTTATAGAAAATCCAGTTACATGGAAGGTCATTTTACTAATTTTGACAGACTCATTGTCCAGAACAGTTCCTAGTTCATAAGCACTTGTTGCCTGAATGAATTAGCACACCTAGATTATTCGTTGAAGTGTCCTTTTCAGAAGATATTGAAATTCTAACCCCCATAGTCTATGAATGTAGCATTTAGGAATGGGGTCTTTACACATGACCAGATTAAGGTGAAGTTATTAGAGACACTCTAATCCAGTATGGCTGTGTCCTTATAAAAGAGGGAACTTTGGACACAAAGAGGGATCTGTCAGGAGGACTTTTGAAGATTGGAGTTCTGCTGCCATAAGCTAAGGAATGTCAGAGATCACCCAAGCCAGCAGAAGCTACAGGAAAGACACAGAATGGATTCATCCTTATACTCCCCAGTATGATGCAACCTTATCTTGATTTCAGACTTCTACGTTCCCAGATCTGTGAAAAATTCCTGTGTTCTGAACTACAGTTTACGACATTTTGCAATTAGTTCTAGGAAGCTAGTATACCAAGGGCCAAAGAATTAGATATTTCATCACATCCAGGGCCACATATTAATCTGTAGGAGGAGTGTAGTAGCTTTAATGAGAATTATGGACACTGCATTGGTAGAATGTGAATTTTTTTAATATTATGACTAGTGAGAAAATTGGGTGGGTGTTGGAAGAAAGATACACAGTTTTGAGGTAGGAGGTTGGGGTGAAGTCTGAATTTTACAGTTCAAAATAAGATATTCAAATTCATGATCCAGGAATGTATATTTTACATAAAGCTCTTTAGTGTTTTGGGGTTTTGGATGTACACCCAAGTTAGTAACTCTGAAGGTAAGGATCTTGCTTTTTGTTGCTACCGTGACTCCTTTGGGACTACAGTGCTGAAGGCTGAATCCTGTGGGGTTGCACTGCCCCCCTCTGGGCTGCATTCTCTTTCTGGGGTGCATTCTGCTTAGTCAGGTTGCATTGGGTGTGAGCCAGACTACTTAGTTCATTTCCTGGAGAGACTCTACCCATTGATAGTAAACCTATCAACTTTTTCTAACTTTGTTTGCCTAACTGTAATACTCAGTCCAGATAAAACTTCTGATGTTTGCCACACTTTTCTGTTACCTTTTTATTTAGGGAAATTGACTTTTTTTTTTCTCCCTAGATTTTACATTCTCTTTTTCTCTATCTGCCTTTTTATTATTGCTCTTTATGTCAGAACAACTGAGCCCAAATATTGCCAAGGAGACCACTGGAAAAACATATGTCTTTGCAGGTTAACTTTTTAAATTATTAGATGGAATTCTTTATCCTTTGTACTTAAAATAAATTAGAATCAGAGAAAAAGATCATAGCATGAAATGACTGTTTTTGAAGATACAAAGAAGACAGTTTCAGAACCAGGCAATATGTATAGTTTATGAAGAAACAGAGATTTGAGTGTTTTGTCCTTTTATATTTTTCCATTAAAAAATGTCAAAACAAAATGAAGTCAGGGGATTGAATATAGCTGGTAGAACTTCTTTTGCATTTAAAGCAATCAGCTAGACCATAGCTTAAGTAGAAATGGATATGTTGGGAAAAAATCTATATACCTATTGCAGAATGTTATGTTTGAGAGAGTTGCTAAGTGCTTACATTAATACATCCTAAAATACTCTCTAATCAAACATATTATTGCATTACATTCCATGCGGCTGTAACTTGCAAAGTTCCCTCATATGTTAGTGGTTTTTAAAATCACATATTAAGTCCTCATTGCAGATCCATTTCATCATCCCCATTATTCTGAAATGCTGTGTTAGTTTGCACTAGGTTTTGTGGCTGGCCATTGTTATGGCCTCGACATACCAGACTGTCAACTTAGGAGATGGTGCATCTGTTGGATGAGCTTTGCAAATCAGGAAGTGTTACTTCTATGATTAAACCAGTGGTTATGAATGTATGTGTTGAAGGAAAGAATACTATCATTGATGACAAAAAGTAATGTTTTCTCTATGGAAGCTTAAATGGTTTGGGGGGAGCCAAATGAAAGGCCTGTCCAACATGTCTATAGTGACTTGCGACTGAAATTTTACACCTGCTTATATTATACATGAATTGGGCCTGGTATCATGTGAATTGTTGATGGTGAAACTTGAAACCATGTGAAAATTATCTGGTTTCAGGTTTGGTTTCCAAAGCTATGGTCAGACAATAGTTACAGAATGTTGGAGTGAAGCTGCTTGAGTTTATGTAATTCTCTAGGCTTCAACCCAGCAGAGTGTAGCCTTATCTTGCCATGACTTAAAACGATATAACATAAAGAATACATGATCACCATTGTCTAGGAAACTGTTTAACAGTGATCACCAATAAATGAAAATGAAAGAAGCTGGTAAACACAAGTATGCCAAAGAACACTGAGGATTTAAGTGCCCTCCCTCAACTACATCCCCTTATACTTCATTGTTATTTCAATTCAAATTTTACCTACTCTGTAAGCATCCATTGTACTCACAAATCACATTTTATGATTCCATTCTTTGGACTCATCAAACACTTCATGTCTATCTACTCTAAAAATAAAACTATATATATATATATATATATACACACACACATATAAAATTTGTCTTGTGTTCCTCCTTCCTCCTCCCCTATACTCTGAACTTCCAAGAGGCATAAAATTTTATTTTACTTTATATTGTAAGAACAAAGTTTTGTCTTCCTGATTTATTTATTTTTAAATTTTATTATATCTATATATTGCATCATTGTCTACCCTGAGTTTCTCCCATCACCTTATCACCCACAAACCATCTTAATTCCTTGTGCCCATCCCTCCCCTGATTTTACCCTTCCCTTTCTCTATGGTTCAGTTCTGCTGATAGTTTTAAATTTCTCTTGTCCATTTGTTTTCCCTATATCCCTCATATAAGTGAGACCATTTTTTTCTTTCTGGCTTACTTCTGCTAACTTGATTCTTTCTAGAATCATCTCACATGATTCTAGAATCATCTCACATCTTTCTAGAATCATGTGGTTATGATGTACGTGTTGTGGTTATGGATGTATGTGAAATAAAGAAATAAAATTTTACTTTTATTCATTTTTGTGTTCCAAGTGTCTTGGTGCTTAGCATATAATAGTCAAGTAACATTTTTGCATGAATAAAAGACAGAATGAATTGAATATGTGTCATCACTTTTTGTTTAGTGGTGTATGAAGTGAATGTAAGCAGAATGTTAAGCCACTGAGTGGAAATTAGTAAGAAATCATCCTAATGTTGTAGATATACTCTTGTTTCTCCTACTGGAAGTCCAGACCTTGGGGAGAAAACCTGAGGAGACCAAGACATAAGTAAAAGTCAGTTTTGCTCAAGCTCAAAGCTGTAGAAAAGGGAAGATGAGTCTGTGAAGTCAACAGGAAATTAGAAAGGGAACTGCAATATGGGATGATGAGCTTTGATAAAGAGGTTATCTCATAAGAGGTCATAAGCAGCCATTGGTCTGCACTGAGATAAAACAAGATTACTTGAAAGAAGAATTCAGCTAAATGTAAAAAACAAAAAACAAAAACAAAAACAAAAAACAGTTATGTACTGTGATGAGCTCTGGTGGATTATCATCATAGTTTCATGCTTTACACTTCATCTAGAGAGTCCACACTACCATCAATGGAATGGCTCCAAATTTTAGGACCTATTACACCTTTTGACAGTTTAAAACCCTCCCTGAATGTGCTACTTCCAGCATTATTGTTTAAACTTTCCTGAATATAGTTACTCCCTACAATTCTTAAGTAATAGCAAATCCTGCCAGTCTCCAGAATGAGAACGTTGGGAAATGAGGGACTGAGAATGTTTTTTAATAAAATATTTGGCTATTCTTATCATCAAGGAAACTTGGATTTATCATCAAAATTAAGTGCCTTTTCCTGAGAAAAGCACTCTGCGTTCATTTTCTGACTGCGGCCTCATTTACTGTATAACTCTCATTATGTTCCAGTAATAGTATAACATTGTTTCCAATCTCCATTTTGTCCCAAATGCTATTATCTCTACTTAAATTCTATTCACACTTTATAACCAACTTCAAATGACTCTTCCTCTGAAAAATCTCTATTCACCCATCCAGGAAAAATATTAGACTATCTTATTTTTCATTAATGTTTACTTATGTATTTTTTTTCCTTCCATAGCAAGAGCTTCTTAAGATTAACGGACATGTCTAATTTATTTATATGTCAAAGACCCTGTGTCGTGCATGGGCATAACAGAGAACATATGTTTTTGGCTTCTGTGGTGGGCCAGCTATCTTTCCCCCTTACATCTTTTGCCATTTGCTAGAAACCATCTCAAAATATAGCTTCCTTGATGACAACTTTGTAGACTGCTTTCAATTTCCTAGTGATCTCTATAATGATCATAGCCTGTTTGTCTCTCTTTTTTCTACATGTATTATCTAAACTGACTGCAAGAAGCTTGTAAGCAGGGAGAACAGTTCAAATTTTTATCTGTATAACAACACTCTCGAATGAAAGAGTGCTTTCATTTGGCTCTACATGTGATGATGTCTGTGATAAATATGTCATGATATTAACATTTTAAAAACTCTGAGAGTAAACAAGTCTATTATGTAATTTCTTAATATTTAAAATTATAATTTAAAAATGTTTCAGTATCAAATGTTATAAATATAAAGCAAATATCAAATACCCTGAAGACCATCATATTTTAGATCCAAAGCTCTCAACCTGTGATTCATGTATCCTAGAATGTGGGAACTTCATAAACTTCATAAATTGTATATAATTTTTCAAAGTATGTACCTTTTTCGGGAGAGAAGGCTCATAACTTGAATTGCATTTTCAAATAGACCTACAACCTCAAATCACTTAAGAACTACTTGTCTGTACTTGCAATGTTTAGGGTAATTTATTTGTGTAAAATTCTACAACTTATATAGAACTTTCTCATGTATTATTCCTTATGGCAGACCCCAGAAACAGGCATTGCAGGAATTCTCTGCTCTGCTAGTCAAATAAAGAAATCAGTTCCTGGAACCTAAGAGCCTCTACTGGTGCTTCAATCTCACAGCTCCAGAGCAGAAGCTCTTCCTATAGTTCACATCATGTGGCTGCTGCTTTTTTTTTTTTTTAATATTCTGGTCTTCCTATTCTTTTTTAGATACAAGTTGTTGGTTTAGCACCCATAGTAACACTTAGAATGTAAAACTGAAATTACCCTTTAAACTTAGTGAACAAGGTGAGTTATTTTCTGTAGTCATTTGTCTTTCCTGCTTGAATATAAAAGGAATTTCTTCTTCCTTCTTCCAGCTAAATACAGATCAATTTGGAGAATCCTTGGACTCTCGGCATCAACATCTTGTTTATTGCTTAGAAACATTTGTTGAATTCATCTCATATGCAAAGCAGTGACTTAGTGCTAAGAACTGTAAACATGAGAGCAGCAGGCCACAACACTATTAAGATAGCTCCTCCAGCCAGCACAGGAAACTGCAACCATTGAAATACTGTCAGGGTTATAAGGGAAGCTATGCTGAACGCAATAAAATGAACCAAACACTTTCAACCAGTGATTTCACTTCTAGTGACTAGTTTTAGATAATTCTGGATCTATAAAACATTTTTATGTCCAAAGTGACAAAATGGTGAAAAAACAAACAGAAAATTACCTCGATCCCCAGCAATAGATCAATCCTATGTAAATTTTGATTATTTCTGAATGATCAGTTGCTCTTAATCTTCTACCCAAATATACTTGAACAAAATAAATAAAGACTAAATAAATGTAAAAATCCAGCAACCATATAAAATTTCATTCGCAGGCAAAAAGAATATATGCAATTGTTTCAAAAAATAATTATTGATTTATTATAAAGATTCCTGTTTTCTATTTTTCTTTCTCCTTTTTTAAATTTCCCCCAGACTTCCTATAATAGGCAAATATTTCATTTTAAATTATAATCAACAGTAGTTCTTGCACATTAAGTTGGCACCACCATAGCAACATCTATAACAGGATGTGGGTATTTAGGTACTGATTGATCTCTGAAAAGTATACTGTGTCCATCTCCACCATTTGCTTCCTTTGGACAAAGGTTAAGCTCTGCTGAAATGTTTGTTACAGGCTGCCAAACATCTATAGTTGTCAAACTGGTTAGTAGTATAAAAAATGTTAAATCGACATTTGTTCCTGAGGAGCACGTAGGTACTTTATTGGAAGAGAATGTCAGGTAAATATAGGGAAAGGTTAAAAAAGAAGGCTTTTATTTTAATAGATAAAAAAATAAATATCTTGGTAAATCTTAATAAACTCATGTGATGTTCTGACACCACTGGAGTTAAGCTGCCTGAAGAGATACTGAGTAGGTCAGGCTAAAAGGGACCATCTCAGCAAGCCTAATCCCAGTGGCCAATTGTCAGATAATGTTTGACAATTACTTTAGGTGGGGGGGCGGTGAGATTTATAGTGATGATCTTTATAGTCTCTTTATCAGCATCTGTCAGCCTTGAGTACAGCAGATTTTAGCTTATATTTCTGGATCTGACAGGAGCCCAGGTTCCGTAAGTCCCATGGTGTGTTACAATCATCCACTATAAACCAAGTGAAGATAACAGAGCCTTCATAATAGACTATACCAGAGTTAAAACTAGCATTGGTTTCTAAGCCTTCATCATGTAGACAATTTGTTAGCAAAGTACAGGACACTTGAAATTGAGCTGGGGATGTAGTGTCATGGGATTCCATCTCATAGGTAAGAGATGGATGGAACAGGGTTCTCCAAGTTCATATAAATTTAGGGATTTTAAGGGATTCTTAAAATATTTAATTAGATAATATATCTTAGGAAATTTGAGCAGTAATGGACACTGAGCCCAATAGTAGAGTTCTGAATTGTGTCTTCTTGAAGCAGAGAGGACTGATGCATGATAGGGAGTTGGAAGCATTCTTTGTTCCCTCTCAGTCTGGTGTTTCTGTGATGCATTCTTGTGACATCATCAAGTTAATTTTATAGTTGCACATCATTGACATAACACTTTATTATTTAGCTGTAGCAGATAAGAAGATTAATTTAGCATAGATTTGTATTAGCTCTTTATCATTCCTCACCTGGAACTCTTATACAATGGACTGTCTGACCCCCAGTCTCTGCCTGTAACTCTTCTCAGTCTACCCTACCCTTCTCACTACCATAAGCATCCTCCCAAAAATAAATCTGAGACTTTGCTTCTGTTTAAAGCAAAGAAAAACAAAAAATGAAGGACCAAATACTTGTATTAGTTTTCTGTTGCCTACCTCCTGCTGTTTTTGGATCCTTTCTTCTCCAGTTAACTTGAACTTCTACACGTCCCCTATACAACATGATTTTATTTTGCTCTGAGACTATTTTTATAAGATCTTCCTATTAGAATGTTTTTGCCTCCTCCGATAGCTGGGTTAAGTTGCGCCTAAAGAGGCAGGAGGGATCTATGGATAAGGTAGAGAGCTGCGAAATCATGTCAGAGCATAGACACTTTATTCTAAAAGCAAAATCTGTAGACTCATGATCATGATTCAAAACCCATGACCTGATGACTCTCTAGGATTTCTTTCATTACCAAGGAATTCTGGGCTCTCAGGAAACAAAAGGACTCCACAACAGACCCTGAAACCTCAATTCTATATATTCCCTATTATAAAGTCTTTACAAACAAGGAGACTAACAGCCACATAGATATGAACTTATACCCTACAGTCTTATGGTTGATAAACCCATTATAATAAGCTGGATCTAGAATATTCACTTGTCTCAACTTTGCTATTTCTTGACACTTTGCTGTACATCTGCTTTAAAATTTGCCAAGCTTTATTATAACTTACAAATTTCTTTTTCCTCTTAAAGTTGAAGTCTATAAGTATATGTTATTCTAGCTTCTTATAAGTGAGCCAGAACAAGAGATTTGTGGCATGGCTTGTAAATACAGGAAAACACAAAATACAGGATGGGAAACACATTTTTAAGCAGTGTGCTCATAGAATATACAGTGATCTACTCCCAAACTTGGTACTTACAATGACCCTATTTACTGTTTTCATTTATAATTTGGGTTACAGATTGGTGACCAGAAATATTGTTACACTCAAAAATACCTTATCTGTCTCAAGAGAAAAATGCCATACTGTTCGTAATTACTGTTGAAAGAGAAAATCATCTCTAAATGCATATTGCATAGGATATACTATAAAAATATTCTAGAAAAGTGGAGTCATTTTAGTCATAAACAATATATGAATTCATAATCTATATTTTATCATTAACTGTTTCATTATGTGAATTGATTATAAAGTACAGTTATTTTTTAATTGCTTGGATCATTCATGGCTCTTAGATAAATGAATATATAGTCTGACTTAAACAATAAATAGAAGCATCTCATGAAAAGGGGAAAAAAGTGAAAAGGCACCAGTTATTAGGCATTATTATATTTGATCCTCATGACAGCCTTTTCAGTAAAGTGAGCCTCACCATTAATAAATAAGTGGTGCTCACAGCTAGTCTACAATTAAGCCAAGATTCTTATCCAGACCTGAATTCAGTTCACGTAAACTTTATTGCATGCCATGCTACCTTCAAAAGAAATTTGATTTCTATAATCTAGAGGGAATATTGCAGAAACTGTGTACTCTAAGAGTTATATATATTTATAAACAAAATGAGCTTCCACTTGTTTTTATCAAAGTCTGGACAAAAATGTTGTAACAGCAGATTTTCACTAGATCATTTAAAGACGGCATTAGAATAATATATAAGCTATTATTAGAATTTTAGACTATCACCTTGGAAGGTGATGAAGTCTTCTCTGAAGATCAAATTGAGGTTTAAAAGCCTAGAGTTGTCTCTCTTGAGTGAGGGGCCCACTGTGATGAAATTCTTCTTTCAGCTCTAATTTTTTACCTTTAGTTAAACAGGGTACTGTGTACTGATGGAGCATCTTTAGAGTGGAGAAAGCAGCAATTAATACTGCTCTACTGTATAGGATAGCAGGATTTCTGTTGGAACAGCTGTTTGTTGATCCAGCTGACAAGCTCTTTCATCCACCCATCCATTGTTCTCCTTAAACAATAGCCAGATACAAATGTAAGTTTTACTCACTCTAATGAAAAGGGTAGAGTTTCTCTCCCTATAAATATTTTCAAAAGCCTTGATGATTCATGAGATTTGCACAAATACATTTAAAGCTGAAAGTAAGTGTATAAGGCGTTTGGAGAATACTCTGCCCCTGGCATTACAGGGAAGGGAGGGCACCTACATTAAAAATAACTCAGCTTGTGCTTTTAAGGCAAACACACTCTTCATTACACTCCTCCCTACCCCAACTCCAGTTCCCCCTCCTAGAAAAAAATAAACATTGTTCAAAACAAAACCTAACAACAGAGAAGATTGCTTCTTGGGTGGGCATGAAAACCACCCTGCCTAAAGCTAGGTTATACACCAAATGACCTTTAAAATTTCCTTTCAACCCGTTTATTCACTGGGTTTATCTAACCATTGTTTATGGAAGCAGATAAAATATGGATGAGTTTTCAGATGAAAGCAGCAAAGACTGACTGACTCTGTCTTGTTGCAAAAGGAAATTGGATTTGTACCGTCATCTCCTGCATTTCTCATTGACTTCATTCATTCAGGCATGTGGGAGATGTAGCAAATATCAAACTTACCTAAGAAACTCAGCTTGTGCAATAAAGATCCGATGACTTCCTCTTTTCCACTGCAGAAATCTACATTTCCCTCTCAAGTTAGTGGTAGCAATTGATGAGTCTCTGTTAGGGAAAATTACAAACTTTGACAAATCTCCCTCTGAGCTTTTTTCTTTCAGAGACACTTCTGAAAAGAGGGGACCCCAGAATGCAGGAGATTAGACTCAAACATCTATGGATTTCCTTAAGATGTGCTAAAATACCAGTTCATTCTCTGACATTCACCCAGACAGCTAATCCTACTCACTTTAGCTGGTAGTTTCAGACAATTCAGGGTGCAGCTATAATGCTGTCTCCCTGACACCTTTCCTGCCTGCTTCAATTTCAAATGGTCACTCAGTCACTATCATATCCAAGGTTTCCAAGCCCCCACCTAAAATCTATTCTCATATCCGTCTATTTAAAATTCAAGTACCTAAATGAGGGAGAGGTCAAGTTTGCTCCATGTACTTCTACAACCCAGCAGTTACAACAGAACTTGCAAATAGTGTACAATATTTGTTGGATGATTGATTGTATCTCACCCTCAATAGGAAATAGGCTATATAAATGTCTACAAATAATTTCCTATCAATAGGAATAACACATTAATGGAAAAATATAGTCATCCCATATATGTTGGTGAATTAAGGAAAGAAAGGTTACAAAAGTTATACTTCAGAGTGGATGTTCCTAATAGCAAACATATTAAGGCAAAAGATAATGGTTTACTCTGGCATTACCTCTTTAAATTTGCAAAACTGCTTCCTTCTAGAAAAACATGAGAATGAGTTCTTAGCATTCTCAGGGCTTCAAAGCTTGGGATGATCACTTTTGCCTTCTCTTGACCATTAAGCTATTTCCAGCCTCACAAAATCTCAGACCAAGATAATTAGATGTAAACTCTGCTAATATCTCTGAACAGATCTTCGTTACATTTTAAGTCACAAAATTTTCATGTTCCTTGAAGGGGCTGTTCAGTCATTTGGGGTTAACAACCTTAATTAACTTGGGCTGGGTTTCTGAACCCTACTTTAACTCCCCTTTACCAGAAACCAGAGACAAAAGTCCTGTACCTTTCTCTAGACCTTGGAGGTCTTGCGTCTGTTTAGATGTCTCTTTTCCAACATTTGTCTCTGCTATTTCCATTTTGACTGGCCCTAGCTATCAGGTTCTGAATGGGTCCCATTTGATGAGAAAGAGCAGTATGACCATCAAGCTATATCTCTAATACCTGGTTTACTTATAGTTAATACCAAATCTTACTGTTTAGATTCATTGTATTTTAAAATTTATCATTGATGCTAAGTATGCTTGAAAGATTTCCCTGTGGAGAGGGTAGGTATTTTATATTTCTTTTAACAGGGTTTCAAGTTGAACATTTGGATAATAGAAATAATTTTAGATTCTTGAAGAAGCTACTAATTTTTATTTTCTGGAATTATGACCCCTTCCACTCTTTAAAAACATTTAGTGGGCAGAGTTGCAGTCAAGTGCATTTGTGCTTGTGTAACTAAGACTGGTAAGAGAAAAATATGTACAAGGTGTGAGGATGTTGTCTTGGTCCATTTTTTTTTTTTTTTTGCAGGTCGTAGACCAATTTTCCCAGCACAATTTATTGAAGAGGATATCTTTATTCCAATGTAAGATTTTTCCCCCTTTGTAAAAGATTAGTTGACTATATATGTGTGGTTTTATTTCCGAGAACTAAATTCCATATCATTGGTCTGATTGTCTGTGTTGTACTAATACCACACTGTTTTAATTATTATGGCTTTGTAGTATAATTTGAAGTCTGGTATAGTTGATCCTCCATGCTCTCTTTTTTTGCCCAGGAGGCTTTTGATATTCAAGGTCTTTGTTAATCCATATGAACTTCTGTAATTGTTTTCCTATCTCTTTAAAGAATGTCATTGGAATTTTTATAGGAATTACATTGAATCTGTAGATTGCTTTTGACAGGATGGCCATTTTGATGATGTTAATTTTTCCAATCCATGAGCAGGAATTTCCTATTTCCTATTCCTATTTCCTTCTATCATAGCAACTTTTTAAAATTTTCTTTGTATAGATTTTTTTAGCAGCTTTTTAAAGTTTTCTTTAGCAGCTTTTTAGCAGCTTTTTAAAGTTTTCTTTGTATAGATCTTTCATATTCTTTGTTAGGTTTATTCCCAGGTATTTTATTGTTTATGGTGCAATAGTAAGTGGGATGGCTTTTTAAATTTCTCCTTCCTCTTGTTTTTTTTTGCGTTATCTAACCTCTATGAAAAGCTGGATGGAGGGCCCTCAAATTAATGAAAATGGAACTACCATTTGACCCAGCAATTGCTCTCTTGGGAATTTACCCAAAGGAGACTTCGATGTGGGTACAAAGAGACACCTGTACTCAGATGTTTATTATAGCACTATTTATAATTGCAAGGACATGGAAGCAAGCGAAATGTCCAAAAACAGATGACTGGATGAAAAAGATGTGGTGTATATACACAATGGAATATTACTCATCAATTAAAAATGACAAATTGGATGATTTTATGATAACATGGATGGACTTAGAAGAATTCATATTAGTAGAAACAAGTCAAAAAGAAAAAAACAAACCAAATGGTTTCACTACTATATGGAACAAGGGAAAGATAAAAAAAAAATTCATGAAGAAAAGTCAAAACAAGCCAACAACCAAATTGAAGTACACAACCAGGGGGGTGGGGGTGGGACAGGGTAGGAATGGTCAGGGAGGGGTGGTGAACCCCAGAGATCACAGAGAAGTGAAATTTATATATAAATAAATTATTTTTTTAAAAAAATATATAAAACAAACTGATCATGACATTTAAAGTCCTTCATTGACTTAAAATATATTTAAAAACATAACCTTATTTGAATTTAGAAGTATATTTGTCACTTTGTAAGTCACATGCACTCTGTATCTTACTTTTAAGGGTGGTTTCACTATTTTAAGTTTTTCTTTGCCGCATACAATAGACCCCCACTCAAAAATACAAGACTCTCCCGGTCTCTGCTCAAACTTTCCTTATTGTGAAAACCTGATTAAAAACTTTCTGTTTTGAAATAATGATTATAGGGTCCAACCCAAATGCTACTTTATCAAAATTGTTCATGTCACTTCACATAAACCTAATAATCCCTCCTCCATTCCTTCCTCCCCTTTAAACAGTCAGTCACTCATTACTCAGATTTTTTAATTTCCTGTGAATTGATAATTAGACCTCATGTTTAAAAGATTCATATTAGATCCTTTGGAGGGGGGAGATGAGGGGTAGACTATTTCAACCAAGAGGTACATATTTTCTTTTTTTTAAAGATCTCTTACTGAATTTAGTAACAATTGATTTTCAATGCTTGAGTCCATTATTTAATTCAAAGATGTCAAGTGGTGATATTGTAATTCTGTACTTCCTTTTTAAAATATTAATTAGAAGACTCTATTAAAATGTTTTTCCCTCACTTGATAACTGCATGGAAAAGTTTGAAAGGAAGGTCAGAATAGATACCTAATTTTTATTTTCCTCCTCACCAGGTCTCAAACAATGAATTGATTCATTATTATACTACAAAGATGACTCCACTTTAAGAAATATCATTTAGTATCAATATTCAATCTTGGCAATTTACTATCAGATAAAATGGGGGAATATATCTACATAAAAATTCCTAATAGCAAACAATTTTATTTTTTGTAGACAAATGTTCTATAATTTTTTTATCTCCCTTTTCAGAAAACATTAATTTAAATCTACTAGCCTCTACTTTAACACCTTGAGGATTTCATTTAGTTTCATTACAATTTATATTGTGTGAATTACAAATTCATACCTGTTTCACTGTTCCCTCCAAATCCTTGTTTGATGTCCCCAACTCTTTACTTGACTATTGAAATTGCCAATTTTCTATCTAATCATCTCTTGCTCAACATTTCCAAAATTTAATTCCTGATCTTCCCTCCTAAACCTATTATATTCACAGGTCCCTCCATTTCATTTGCTGGTGACATCATCCTTTAAATGGATCAGGTAAACAAACAGGAGTCACTTATATGGCCCCTTTATTTCTTCTGTTCCTTGTTAGTTCATGGACTCAAAATGTATCCAAAATATTCAGAATATATCCAAAATATAAACATTTCTTACTTTCTCTAGTCTCATCTCATCTCAATGCAAAATGTTAAGATTTACATCTGATGTGTCACTGATCCACTAAAACCCCTCTAATATTGTCTCATCCCATTCAAAGTAAGGGAGAAAAAGGCCTTACAGAGTTAATAAATAATCTCATTTTTACTAGTGCAATTACATTAGATTCCTTGTTTTTCCTTAGCAGACAAATTACCACACTCTTGGGATCTTTAAGTTTATTATTTCCTTAGCCAGGAAGACACTTCTTCAGAATTTATATGTCTTGTTTTTCTTTATTTAATTATAATCTTTTCCATGTGTATGTTCTGAGACTAGCATCTATATATTGTAAATATATTGTAAAATTTATTTATTTAATATGCTTATTTTCTGCTTCTCTAATTGCATCATGAGATCCACAAGGGAAGAAATTTTGTTCATTATTTTACCACTTTCTCCTAAAACAGTGCCTGGTAGTAGATGCTCAATAATTTTTTTATATTTAAAGAATGAATTCTGAACTTGGTATCATTTCCTATTTTTGAGTTTTAGAATGCTCACTTGGGAACTTTTTAGTGAATTGCAATTTGCTTTTAAAAGTCTTTTTTCTCCTACTTTCCCCAGTTTTTATTGTACTTCCTTGAATATAATGATCAAAGTCATTTGAAGTCCTTGTTCTGTGTCTGAATCATCTGCCAGTCTGTTTCTGTTGTCTATTTTATCTTTTGACTTTCAATTGTTTCTGTTTTTTTTTTTTTTTTTTTTTTTTTTTTTTTTTTTTTTTTTTTTTTTTTTTTTTTTTTTTTTTTTTTTTTTTTTTTTTTTTTTTTTACCATATCTCATAATTTTTCACATGAAAGATGAGACTGTTTTCTGCTGTCACCTACTGGATTATTGGCATATCACTGTAACCCTATTATGATTTGGTTTTAGGTTTTGTTAATATTGTTAGATTTATTAATATTGAAACTTTGAACTTATATGTGGGGACATAATCCTCATCTATAAAGTATGACACTAAGTGAAATGTTAATTCTAGCTTGATACCCTTATGGATTTTCAACAAAGGAACCCTAAATTATTTGCAAATAACTCTCATTTTGGCAAAGAATAGACATTAACTTATGCATTACCAGTAATATATGATTGCTAAGATTTATGATTAAATTTTGCAGTTGTTTTATTTTGGATTACCTATACTCTTACTTTATTCAAAATATAATATGATATATATGACGTGATATGAGAAATACAATATATAATACAAAAATGTAAATGAATGTAGTTTAAGAGTCAATAAGCATTTGAGAAGACAAAATTTGAATAAAAGTCTTATGTTTCTTTCCCCCAAATTAATATTCATCTCTATAAAGATAATACATATTAACATGAAAAAATTTTCTATTATTGTGATATTGACACATTCAGGAGTACACTATAAATACCACTAGTCTTTAAATTTATTAAGGTCATTTATTTGACTTTAAAATAAAGAAACAATGTTTCTTTTCAATAATTTTATTTATTTTATGTTATTTATTTTATTTTACATTGTTATCTACCCATGGGTTCTCCAACCACCTTATTACCCATGAACCATCGTTTTAATCTTTTATGCCCCTCCCAGTCCTGATTCCCCCTGCCTCATGCTCTATGCTTCAATTTTGCTGAAAATTAGTTTTAAATTTTCTTGTCTGTTTTCCCTTTGTCTCTCATATAAGTGAAACCATCCAGCATTTCTCTCTTTCTTGATTATTTCTGCTAGCATGAGTCCTTCTAGTTCCATCCATATCGCACAAATGACTTTTTTTTTATTGATGAATAGTGATCCATTGTATGCATATACCACAGCTTTCTGTATCATTCATTGATTTGGGGGCATTTGAGTTGCTTCCATATCCTGGCTATTTTAAATAAGAACTCCCATTCGATCCAGCAATCCCACTTCTAGGAATCTACCCAAAGGTTACAAAAACTCTAATAATGTTCCTTTAAATTGATTAAATTTTAAAATATTTAAAGGTAAAATTTTATCACAATTGTCAGTGGGATGTTACATTATGTATGCATACCCATTTCATATGTGAAAATGAATATTTCAAAGGATGCCAGTAAAAAAATTATATAAAGTATGTTTTTCTGTTCTTTTAAATTTACCTGGTATTTGATACCTATTTTATGGAATGTTGCCCTGCCCACTTTTTAGTGGGTTCTTTTTCTTTTTTTAAATTGAGTTTTATGAAACTGTCTTTAATTCAATCACCTGTTTTTTACTCATACAAATATTTTAATTACATTAAAAGTTATATAGTTAAAAATTTATGTGGAACCTTTGAGGAAAAAATGTGTAACTTCTGAAATAAACTAATGAGAATATTTAGTTAATGAGCACCAGGATTGTAAAGGCATAGAATATGCCATTAAAAATAAATGCTTTTGAGAAAGTTCTTTCTTTCCACATAATAAAAGAGCCTAGCATTTGAAACCAGATAGATGGAGGTTTATTAGCACAATGTTATATATACAAGCCTTAAATTCTCTAATGTTGAGTAGCTGAAGATAGATGGAGGTTTATTAGCACAATGTTATATATACAAACCTTAAATTCCCTGAGGTTGTGTAGCTGAAGATGAAAATGGAGGTAACATCTTGTGTACTTAAATGAATGATACTTGTAAGACAACTGCCAAAACTAGAGTAAGTACTTATTTAGAAGGTTCTTTGCATATTGTGGGGGCACTCTATGAGGCTCTGTAAATGGAAATAAATTGTTTTGCTAGTACCATTATAGATAATATTACTAATAAGATATTTAAAGTAAGTATAACTTACCAATTAGAAAGTGTTCAGACTATTTCTTTTAACTTTTTAAGAAACTGTATTACTTATCCAGCTACAATTTGCTTCAGTTCATTAGTATTCATCCTGGAGAATGTTTTGGCATAGTAGATTATTGATGACAATGCTTCCTGTTCTACTTTTTGTTTGGAAGCAAGATTAATTTATATGCTGATTAATTTGGGGGGCTGGTCACCTTACTCTTCAGCCTTTGTCATAGATCTCATTTGTTTGTAATCAATTTTTCTTAACCTTATACTCTCAAGGAGCTGGTGCCTGAATACATTATTTATTTGCCTCATATTTTCATTCATAAGACAGCTAGTAGGTTAACAAAATAGGTAAATTGTAACTTCTGTTGAAATCAAGATTGTTCAAACTTGTAAAGATTAATTTTGTAAAAATTCTTAGATGATATTATCTATGTATATAAAAGTGAAAGTATGTCTATTCATGTATAACTCCAACAGAATGGCAGATCATGAAATGTGGTTTGATTTTATTTTTTTCTACTGCATAAAATGCATATGAAACTTTAAGATAAGGAAATGTTTTCTCAGAATGTATTTTTTCTAGTTCACACCCACTACTTAATTGGTCTAAGTTTTGGAAATGCATTCTTTCCATGATGCTTTTCTACTCAGATTTACAATTATTAAATCTTTGGCATTCTTTCTTAAGTAATACTTTCACTATAGTAGCTCTAATATAATACACAGTTCCCCTTTCCTGTCAACTCAAATTTACAATGATAAAACCTTTGGCATTCTTTCTTAAGTAATATTTTTTTTATTATATTAGTTAACAAATAGTTGCCCTTGAGTGGTGGGCTGAGGGTTGGTACTATAAAAATTGATATTTTGAGTAACTGAAATAATTTATTGTGTAAACTATAAATTGATATAGCTAAATGCTCACCAAAATTTATGCACTAAAATGAGATTAGCTCATGACAATTTCCCCCAAATCCTGTCAATACGCACCAGTACTCAGAATTAGGGAATTACTCCTTTTCCTTGTCACTAAGATTTTATTGTTAGTTTGCAATGACAATGGGTCACTTAGGGAAGCAGAAGAATGATTAAATGGTAATTTGTAAGAATGACTATGAATAAGTAAGACAAGAATGAAGAGGAAAGGAGATTTGGAGATATAGAGGGAAAGAAATAAAGGTGAAAAAAAGAGATAAGAAAAAATGGGGTAAAAGGAGAGTAAAGAGCAGAAAAATAAAGGAAAGAAGTAAAATGAGTAAAGAAAAACAATCAATTGTTCTTTACTATGCATTAGTCTAAGGGCTAACATGTGATTTGGGTTCTCACAGCTATATGAGATAAGCATTTTCCCCACATTATTTAAAGATACATGTCTATGTGGTATTCATAGGATAAAAGTTTGTACTGATACACTAAATATGATATACTAAATATGCAATTACATCATGCAATACTAATCCACTAAATATGCAATTACATCATGCATTTTGTGCTATACTAGTTCCATTTTTTTGATGAAGAGAGATTCTCAGAGACTCGAAGGCTGAAACTGGAAGGAGTCCTCACACCTGTAATTTTAAACTTTATATTCTATACTCTTCTGTATTAGTTTCATTCATGTACCACTTCTCAAATTGAAAAATGCAGAGACTCTCTTTTTATAAAAAAAACATTTTATTCAAAGAAGAAGTTGAGGTGTCTCCCATATCTTTTCATAGTCCAGTACTTTTTCCCTATTAATTGTGGATAGGATGAAGGCATATGGGCAGAATAGCTTCAAAGAAACATGATTATTTATTTTCCCTAATATTTCAAAACTTCTGAACATAGTTCAGAATATTTGTATATTAGGTATTTATAATACCTGTATATTATTATTGATATTTTAATATTGGTTTTTAACCAGTGATTTTATTGAAAAAGATAATGGCTTACCATATCACACCTAAACTCAGGAAAGTACATTTTAAAAAAGCATACTGGTCCAATTTCCATTTGTTTTTTTAAAGTCTCAAAAATTAAATTGAAGATAAAAATTCGCAACTACCATCATCTTCTTTAAGAGTCAGTTTACAATAGACAGATTCTACTTTTAAATAGTTACCTAAATGGAAGCCCTGCCTCTCTTAACCACAACTCTTAACCACCCCTATTTTGTACTGACAGGAAATCAGTAATTTTGCTGATGATGGACAACCATGATTGGCCGCTGAGATTTTATTTCATTTGTTATCCTGTTAAATGAGTAGAAGATGATAAAGAAGATGAATTGGTTTGGATTTTTCTCAAACTTAGAATTTTTGATGCTATTGAAATCCTGTTTATCAATAGTTATTGCTTATCCATTTCCTGTTGGACAGTCCCCTAGATTGGAGTGAAGCCTCTGCCATCAAAGCAGCTAACAAAGAGGCTTCTCACCAACAATCAATGTATGATGGTAGTTTTGGTAGGGAGGTTGTGGTAGCCTTCTCTTTTCTGGCACAATAGGAAGTGGACCCAGCATTATATTTCCAAGTTTGCACTCCTTTCCAAAGCTTTGCATATATTATCATTCCAGCTCTGAAATCATGTTCAGGGGAAGGAGTTTTCTTCTGATGCCAGGTAAGGAGGAAAGAAAAATAGAAGTTAAGTTCAGATTATTGTAATGGGCTAGGAATTTGGACTGAGATGAGATTTTCTAAATGCCTGGTATTCATTATTTTACTCACTTTTGGTTTTACTATTAAATGATATTCTGATGGTTTCAGCTTAGGAGAATCTATGGGACTTCTCATGGCTTACGAAATTAGAGCTTGCTCATGTGTGACACACACAGTGGACATTCAGTTTGTTATTTACTACTTGGGGTTGATAAACCCCCATTCGTTGTGGTCTTTCTTGAAGAATGATCCTTCAATAATCATGGCGGCATTCACTGGTTGTATTTCTCTCACAATTCAGAAGAAGGAGAAAAAAAAACCCTATATTTATTCTATAGGGAAACCATTTTAAGTCTCTGTTTTGAGACAGCTCAATTCTCATTTTCAGATAAAAGCTATTTCTTTTTTTTTTTTTTTTTTTTTTTTTTTTTTTTGAGACTAAGTCTCGCTATTTTTGCCTGTGGAACAGCGGGCTCTCGTTGTCCGGGGTACCACAAGCAATCCCCAGCCTCAGCTTCCCAGGTAGCTGGGATTACAGGCGCGCACCACCACGCCCAGCAAATTTTTGGAACTAGGTCTCACTACGGGCCCCAGGCGGGATTCAAACCGCGATCCCTAGCCCCGGCTGCTTCATAGGCTGAAGCTTACAAGCACAAGCCACCATGCCTGGTCATAAGCTATTTCTTAATATGAGTACTCCCCCCCCCTTTTTTCCCCCAATTTTGGGTGGAATCATTCATACTTGTGATTATATTCTGATATAATTTTGCTTTTGTTATTGTTTGATTTCTATTTTAGCCTCAATTTTAACCTTGCTTTACTAATTGATATTAGTGACAAAGTCTATAATTTCAAATCTAGTATATTGAACATTAACGAAAGCAACTCCATGTCAAACAGATCTTCCTGGAGAAGGTAAAACACCACTCAAAGGTTTAATCATTGTGTTCCATATAGGGAGATGTCACTTAATCAGCTCTCCTCAGTGCCAGGAAATCAACTCAAAGTATTTTTCTTCAGATAAGTTAACATGGTTGTCATACTTACTGATGCTTGTTAAATCTTTCTATGAAATATTTTACAGAGAAATATGTAAATATTTTGACTACTTGTGCCATTCTTTTCAGACTGCATTGTGGAATACACGTGATCTCTATATGAAACAGGAAGGAAAGTGAGCAGAAATTTCTTAATGTAGTATTTTTCATTAACAGAGGCAGAAAGACCAAAAGAAAAAAAAAATAAATGAAGTCTAAATGTAAATAGCCAAGAAGAGTAATATATACTCCATGAGTTGGCCTTAAAGTGATACCAGTATGATGGAAGTACATTATGAGTTTCCAGGATAACATGTCCTCTTGCTTTTTCTTCATGACAGTAGATAAGTAAACCAGGGCTTAAAAGCAGAATATTTGCCAAACACACATTAGCAGAGACTTTGCATGTAGCAAGATTTTTATAAGTTTGCTACGTTGTAAAAAAAGTTTTTTAAATCAGCCTTTAATTTTAGAAATATGACTTTACAGCTTATAGTTGACACATATAATATAGATATGATAGCATAAATTTAGGTAGTTTTCCTTCAGTAAATTCTCATATGCAAATACACACATACGCACAAATTTTTGCTTGAATTTAGTTTTAAAATCTTTGTCATTTTTAATGAAAATAAGATAATGCTGGTAAGAGATTTGAAGATGAATATTCTATCATGGAATAATTGTGAGAAGATGTAACTATGCTATAATTTTAAATAACCATATTTTTCAAATAAATAGTTTAAGCTTGGAAGTTATAAATGTAAGTGTGTGACTTGTGGAAGGAGAGCATTATGCCACCAATACTTGATTATGACTGTGGAGCTTGATAAAATTTCAGACAGAATTTTAGGTTTGAAACATGGCAAACATATCTGACCTTCATCAAGGGGGTGTGCACTGAAAAGGTAGCAGGAATGCCCATTATTGGCAATCGGGTGGTTGGCTGAGGCCTAGAAAACTGAGTTGAAATTAGGGGGCAGCAGTTTCTGATGCATGTATTTATGCTATGGTTGGGGGTCTCGAGCCAGCTGCGACATGATCAAATGGTTCCGAGGGGGAGGGTAAGGATTATAGTTGAGTCAAGAAGACCAGACAGAAGTGGCTCCAGATCCTCTCTCTGTGAACTGTGGCACTGAGTTTATTTTGAACTAGACTTTGATAGCCACCAAAAAACAAAAAAAAACAAAACAAAAAAAAAACCAAAGGAGTTTCTCCTGAAACTGCTAAGTCTTGGCCAAACTTACTCCACCTGAAGGTGTTGTTATATCCCAATTAAGCAAACATTTATCAGCTTTATCAAAGCAGGACAGTAATGAGAGCACACACAGCTCCATAATTGTTGGGATCATCTGACTTCCCTGCATTTCTTCTTTGCTCACTTACTCAACATTCAGAGTTCCTGAACAAACGCCTTACTAACAATGCCTTGCCCAGTTCATTGGCCTGTTCTGTGGAACAGTAGAGAGGTAAAGAGGAATGTCCAAGCTTCTTGGGCTCCATAGTGGCAGCAACAGGAGTCAAGCACTGGGAACTGTCCTCCAACTATGTTGATTCACAAGCAAGAAATCATGAAAAATCAGTGGGAAGTGAATGATGGTCAGTCTCCTAATGACAAATGTCTACTACAAATAATTATTAGTTTTTAATCATGATTGATATTTGGACTTTAATTTAGAACTGAAAAACTGAGTCCTTGAATCAGTTTCTTTTGTTGTGTTTTCAATGTTTAAAATGACATTTGACTGAGGGCCAGAATGGAAACTACCACTAATCAAGACAGTGTATTCTTTGCTCCTGAAGCCAGACATGGCCTCAGAGTCCTTTTCAATATAATGCTCTGGCAGCAAATACTGAATCATTAAAGTTCACAAATGAGATAAAACCTTGTAAATATTTCTGAACTAGAGATTAATTACTATCCTTATAGTGTTAATGTTCATTAAGGTTCCAGAACCGAGGTATGGTTTGCTGAATTATTTTAGAAAGGATCTAGACCAGGTTAGAATAGGCTCATTGAGCAGTCAATTCAGTAATATCTGATTGAAGTGAAAAGTATTTCAACTGTACTTGCCTTTTATGAATGTCAAGATATTGAAGGAATACCTTTTTCCATTGTGGAATGTACTATTCACCCTCTGCCATTAATCCAAGAAAGTGCTGCACTAAAAAAGACAATTCCTTCAGCAATAGAAAAATGAGATATTGTTCTAAAATTTAAAACTATGAATTATATTACTGTAGCAAATTAATATAACATATATTGTTATTTTTTGTTAGTGGTAAATGATTTATTATTTACTCTTTTAAAGTTTATAATTATAGGACCTGAAATGACTAAAAACTCTATCTCAGAACACTAAGTTATGTTACTCCAATTGTAGACTTAGTTATTGCAACTATATATATTTGTATAGTACTATCTATTTTAATATTAAGTCTTTTCTATTTAAAATATTTTTAAGTCAAAACACTATTCATATTAGATGACCTTGAAATTTGACCAACTGACATTAGTTGCGGTGACTATAGTACCAGGAATGATAATCTTTGAATCCAAAAACATCCTGTCTCTATCCCTTTTCACTGTCTTCTAAGTAACTGTGGGTTGTGTTTGCATTTACCTACATTAAAGTTCCCACTTGGTATAATAATAAGTGGTAATACATCACAAATCACACCAGGGATTATCTTTCTAATTCAAGAGAAATTTCTGGTACCAGGAGACCTAACAAAATATTCTAAAACAATTTATGGACATGAGCTTTCTGTAGGATCCCTGGGATATGGTTAGTTTCACAAGCAGTCCTTCCTCTGTGGTATCTGTGGTAGACTGTCAAATGACCACACATTCTTCTCATTCTTGTATGCATCCCCTTTAATTACATATGCCTTTAACAATGAAACCTCATGGGTCTTTTCATCAAGAGAGATGTAGTCTATTTTTCTCCATAAGTCTTGGTTGGCCACATGTCTTTTGCCCAAGGGTTCTTAGGTCAGAAACCTAAAACATACTTTCACTATTGTTCTTGGGAAAATTTACCCCACCCCTATGTGAATTAAGTTGGGCTAATATTTTGAATGATGGGAGACATGTGACCGAATCATTGTTATCCTTCCGGTTTACACTGTCAAACATCAGAGTTATATTAGTCAGGCCTTCCCACACATTTCAGCCCCATCTGAACTGGCCTATTATAAACTACTCAGAGAACATCCAGCATCACGAGAAATAATGAATCTTTATTGTTCTAAGATTTTAAGTCTTGTGAATTTTTAAGTAGGAATATAATTCCAGTAGTTGCTTTTCATCTCTTCATCATTCACCCAGGTTTGGTTTGCCCATCTTCACAAGGACTGAGGGTAATTGCCAGAAGTTCTCTATCTCTGCTCACTGACTAGAACATGTAACAACTTCTGATGTCCTTACTAAATTTTTTAATAGATAATAGTAGTGGTCTAACTTTGAAAAGGGAATAAGTCTCATATAGATGCATTTTGCATTTATATCCCAACTCTCTGTTTCACACTGTGCTTGGAAATGGTTTTCTGGTGGAAAGTTGGTTAAAGACATGTTTGGGAGGAATGGCAAGGCATGATAATCTATGGTCAGAGAGATCATGCTTAAATTACATATTGTTTCTGTACTTACAAATAATGTTTTTTTCTTGATATTTATCATCATATTTCAGTGGTGAACACACTTTGCTGTTGATGCAATTCTGGAATTCTTTGGTATTATGATGTTTATGATATTATTTCAGTGGTTGCATTTTAGGGACCATGAGACATTGAGTGAAACTACTAGTTTCACAACTATATGTATAATAATATTGATGTTGCTTTCTCTGGCATCAACATCCATATTCAATGTTGAGCCATAACAAAAGTGGGGATAGCATTGTGGTGGCTCCTATGTGGTGGCAGCTGAATTTGAATATTTATTGCTAAAAATTCTCTTTGGATTGAAATAATTGAAATGATTAAAGTAAGACTCATGTAATGTGTCTCATCCTATTTTATTCAATACCCACAGGAAGTGACGCAACACACATACAGTGTTTTCGTTAGTCAATAGACTGTGAAGACTTTTATTCTGGATGATTTAAATTCTCTTCAAATTTTCCTCTCCAAAATAAATATTCTGAGTATCTATTGAAGGTTCTATTGGTTTTTAAATCTAGATATCATCTCAGGAAATATATTGATGCTTGAAATAGAGAGAGAAGAAGGCAGAGGTGTCTCACAGAAATATGTTTTCTTAACTTCCTCACACTCGGGACCACCAATATCAATAGAGTAAAAGAACTAAGAGAATTAGATTCTGAGTTAACAGTGGAAAAGGAAATTGTGTCCTGTAATTAATAACTGGAACTTCTCTTTGATTCTCAGAGGGGCAACAAAAAAGGAACAATACTTCTGGACCATTTGAATGAAAGGGACTTTAGCTGATTAAAATAAACTGATGTATATATAAGAAAAATAATTTTTCTGCCTTTTGCTATGGAAAATCTGTTTGCAATGTGAATTCTCATTTTTAGTAGCCAGTAAAACTGATTAAAATCTCCAATAAAATCCTTGAATATATCAGGTATTGTAATCCAGAATCAAACCCTCTTTTCTAATTCTCCTTTCAACACTCAAAGGGACCATACTTGAGTTTCATCATATTTTGTAATTCACAGTGGGGTCTCAGTATTCTTAACTGTATACAATTAAAATTAATCTTATGTTGTCATCAATCTCTACACAGTTTGTATGGAAGCAAGGAGGACAAAAAGATCCTCAAGGAATCCTTTAACCAACCAGGGTCAGAGTTCAGAACTACTTTCTCCCCGCTCAACTGCTTGAGAGGCTGTTATTCCATTTCAGTAGCTCTCAGAGCTATAACAAAGTCAAAAGTAAACTGGTGATTCCAGAATGACTTTTTCCACAAGGATTTATGAACGTCTTGTGTGGTATGAGCAAATTATGCTGCTTCTGCAGTGGGAGGTTCAAAAGGGATAAGGCCAAAGTTTGGATTTAAAATAGAATAAAGTGAAGATGGGGGAAACCACATCTTAGTTTTCAAAGAGTTCTTTTTAATAAAATGGGAGTCTGGTACTTGTTAGCACCAAAACTTCAAACCAAGTCATCACCTCTCTTAATGAGTTCATTCACAACACTATTTTATTAAGCACCTGCCATTATTTGTTCACTTAGTCTTTCATTTAAGAAATGTTTATTGGGTGCTTATTACTTGCCAGCTATTGCACTAATTTCTGGGAATAGAGCAATGAACAAAATGGAGAAAAATTGCTGCCCTATGGAAAAATTTCCACCCAGTGGGAGACAGATAATAGATGATAAAATGAAATAGTGAAGTGCACAAATTAAATGAAGTAAAAATCTATACAGAAAAATGTGGTAAAATGTAGAACACTGTGTGTGTTTTATGGACTACAATTTGAATAAGATAATAATATAACAGTCATTCCCAGGGAAATAAGAGGTTCTATTTTCCCTGCTCTACCCTAAGAACGTAGAAGCTAGAGAAGACTAGGAAGTGGGAGGGAGGAGACCTGGAGGAGGTATGTGGAAAAGACATGTGAACGCAGGCTTGCTTTTTGGCCTTGGATTTGTACCAGAGACCTAGGGCACATGGAAGAAGACACTTGAAACAGACAATGGCAGTTTTATTTTGATTTGAGAATTCAGATAGCCTTTATTTTTCTTCCAGACTTGTCTATCCTTTTCTGTCCCTTTGCTATGAGTCCTCACCAGACAGTGCCTCAGACTTGAGGCATACTTTTGGGCTCAGCATTCCTGCTTTGGACTAACCCTGTTTGGCTGGATATTTACCCATGAATAGATGGATAACTTTGCATGTCTCGTGTGGAAATTAATTTATCTGTTCTTTCTCTCCTCTCTATTGTATACTAATTACATTAATGCTTGTTTCTATTGACAATCTTACACATTAGACCATGTTTTGTGTTTATGTGACAAATGGCAGAACCTATTTAGAACAAACAGATTTGGTGGTCCTATGGTAGCCCTCACCCTATTCTGGAGGGTAATAGATACTACATTAAAATTAGGAGGAAAAAAGTAATTAATAGAACTCATAGGATAGTAGAGAGAGAAGGTGATTAAACATTAAATTAGATTAAGTTGTGTTATAAGAGTTTTTTTTAACAATATAATGGGTATGAAATAGCATAAAGTACCCTTGAGATTCAAGAAAGGCTTCATGTGAATTGATATTAAAATTGAGACCAAAATATAAACTGAGACACAGAAAATGTGAAATGAATCATAGAAAAAAAGAAATGTAAAAGCTCCAGAAGGAAATGAGATTTAATACTAAATACACTGGATGTTTACAATCACTCAGATATAGACTGAGAAAGGACAATGACATGAGCTGAATTTACAGAAGTAATTAACAGTCATATATTACAAAGGCTTTGAATGCTACCTTAAAAAATTTGAACCTCTCCTAACAGCAAACATTAAGAATTGAAAAAATTTGATGGTAAAAAAAAATTTGAAGTATGTCCCCCGAAATTGCAGGGAGGCAGGATTGAGCATAGTTCTTTTGAAGCTTTATGCTGATTGGCTCTTTATCTCTATTCCTTTATTCAAGTAACCAGTTTCTCTTCCAGCTGTAAAGTTACATTTATATGTGATGTACACATTTACTCATTCATTTATTTCCTAAAAAGTTATATAATATTGATAAGTTACATTTTGGTCCTATTCAAACTAACTCCTGATTCAAATATCTGATAAGACACATTTCTCTTAGAACCTAAGTAACCACAAACCAGCTAAAGATCCTAGGTTAACAGTACCATGCTCACCACTGCAATTTTAATATTAATTTCTGCTCCCTGATGACTTCATTGCATGTAACTGCCTTGCTTACATATATAAAGCAAAGCAAAATAATAATCTCCATTCATTGTTTGTTTTCCAAAAATGTATGTATCGTTTTCAAGGATATTCCATAGTATTGACCTGAGTTATTCTTTTTAGTTGGAAGTGTTTACCTCTATCAAAGTTACTACACGGAAGAGAAACTAATGCCATGAGAGAGGAAAATCACCTTACATTATGGGACATACAACGGGGTATGTAGTTGAGTCTCTCATTCCCATAAACTTTAATATCCTGAGTTTCAATTTTCCTATGTTTTAAGGTAGTTTTTGACTTTCATTTTTATAATTTGAATTCTTTTTTTTTTCAGGAGTATGTTGTTTAATTTTCACATGTGGATTTTCCTCTGACTTCTATTGTTTAAAAAAACACTTGGTTTTATTCCAGTCTTTTAACATTTTCTAAAACTTGCTTTATATCTTATCATGTGGTCTTATCTGAAAATTCCATGTGCACTTATGAAAAATGTATATTCTACTGCTGTTGGATGGCATCCCCTTATACATCTGTTATATTCATTTGGTCTAAAGGCTAGCTTGATTTTAATGCTATTTTATTGATTTTTCTGTCTGGACAATATATTCATCATTGAAAGTGGGGTTTTGAGTTCCTCTATTGTTGTATTCTCTATTCCTCCTTTCAGCTATGA
Organism: Uropsilus gracilis; assembly: GCA_004024945.1. Taxonomy (NCBI): domain Eukaryota; kingdom Metazoa; phylum Chordata; class Mammalia; order Eulipotyphla; family Talpidae; genus Uropsilus; species Uropsilus gracilis. Next base: position 50,668 of record PVHY01001525.1, on the reverse strand, counting down.
TGTTCTTTTCTTACTTGATTTTTTAGTGGTTGTGCATGAACTCAGATGTTAGTCTTCACATTTTTAAATGCTCATATATATATGAGCAGAGTTCCAGTCACCTGTCACTACTGAATGCCAATAAAGTAGAGTGGGGAATGGAATCTTTGAGGTGTGCTTTAATCAGATAACTGGCAACCTGGAAGACCAGCAGGGCTTGGTGATAGGGAGCTCAGGGGCTAGGTGAAGGGGAGATGTTAGCACCCTAAAGAATCTGCCTTGATATTCTATTATTTTACTTCCACTTGACTTTCTATAGTGAGTCGAACAAAGACAGTTCAGTGGCAGCAGGCTGGGCATCATTGATGTCAGTAGCCTGCGCTGTCCAGGCCTAGACTTCTTATTACCCTCATGGAACATGGCCTCATGTTTCTAGGGTGCTGAGGCTGATCTTCTGTTAGCCCTTGTTCCCATACACCTCTAGAAGTATCTTTGGGCTGGCAATTAACTGAATAGACAGACTGCATGTGTGCACATTTACTACTCTACCCTAGTGTTTTGACCAGTCACTTCCCCCTCTTGAACCCCTATCCTATGCACATATGTTTATATAAATATATACTCAAATATATATAAGTACAATAGGCATAGTACACATATTATAGATTCATGATGAATTGACCCATTTCTCAGTGTATAATGACCTTCTTTTTCTGTTATAACTGATGATGTTTTTGTCTGATAAAACCATAGTTGTATTTATTTCTTTTAATTTCCTTGTACTTTATCTTTTTTTTGTGTACTTACTATTAATATTATGTTAGCTTCATAAAAACATTGAAATTTTATCACCTCCTTTTCTATATTCTGGAAATGATGTTAGAGTTCTACCAAATAATTATTCTACCAAATAATTGGTAGAATTTTTTTTATACAGTTGTCAAGCCTTGGTGTTTTGAAGGTGGTGTCGCACTTTACTTATTTTTTTGAAATTTTTCCATGAAATCTATATTTGGAGTAATTAAGTTTTAATAAATATTTTTCCTTTATGAAATCATTCATGTTTAATATTTTCTTATTTGCAGTTCATATCTTAGTCCTGAATGATGCCCTTAATTTCCTTTTTATATGTGGTTCCTCCAATGATTTATTTTGTGCAGTTTTTGATTATTAGGCAAAGTAGTATTTTTTTTCAAAGAGAAATGATTAGGTATGCTATATTTTCTGTTTCTGAATTTATTCAAATTTATATAATTTCTGGTCTCTATAGTTTGACTATGTTGTTCTATTTGAAATAATTTAGATAATTAATACAGTTAGTTCAACCTATCCTATTTACCCATATAAATATTTAAGACTGGATTTTTTTATGCTTTACCTATAACTTACATCTTTTGATATAATTTCATAAGTATTTTGAAATAGTGTAGTTTTAATTTTTAGTGTTTGACATAAAAGAATTGTTTAAGGAATAACACTGAGATTTTGGAGCAGTATTTTTCTGTTATTGTTTTTTGGTTTGTAACTTCAAACTTAACTAGATATTTTTTAATTGTAGGTAATAATTCTATTTTTTTGAATATTATGAGGGCTTTTATTTTTTAATTATAGTATAGAAGCAAACTTCACAGATGTGAATATTGAGACACAGGGACAGACTACCCTCTAGGACAAAACTAAGTAGGTAAATGAGAACCCTCCAAATGAAGGGATAATGGAGAAAGAAGATAGGAGTACCAGAAAAACAAACTTCAAAAAAAATCCTTTTTTTTTTACATTTGCTTGGCTGATTTTCATAACTTCTGATTTCACATCAAAATGTTCTCAATAGTTTCAAATGAATTGACCATTGAGTTTACTGGGCAAAGGAGACTCTGGGATGCAGTATTCCTCCCCTTCATTTTAGTTATTCTGAATTGATTTATTTAAATTATTTGTTTATTTAGCAAAATAATTAATAGTAAAGTTGACTGACATCGAGTCAGGCCACTTTTTAAAAACTTATATCCATTATCTATATGCATTTTTTTATTTTCAGTCATTGTTTTTTATTTTAGGAGTCCCTCATCAAGGCAAGGTAGGACTGACTTTTGACTTGTTTCAAAGTCAGGTCTATATTCTATGGCAGACCACATTTAAACCTAGCTGTTCCACAGTAATTTTGACTGTGGGTCAGTTATTTCACACGGTATTTCATTTCACTCCAAAGATATTGACAGTTATGATCAAAGAGTGGACATCTACCACTCCTTTGGCACTATTATTGGCAATAGTGGAAGTAATTATATTTTCATTCAGTCAGTCTTCCTTCACTTTAGGTTGTTGCCAAAATGGGTCTTGTGAGGATTAACTGCTTACTGGGGAAATTTATTTCTGTTTTCTACAACAAGAAATCATTAGTTTTGTTTCCTTATAGTGTGTCATCTACTTTGGAGAATTAAGCTCTGATATTTTTTACCCCTAAAAATCTGCATCTACAGGTTAGTTTAGATGTTAGTTTGCATTTTTTTTCTATTTCCCTTCTTTTTTCCCCCTTATTTATTGGGAGAACAAATTTGTTGTGGCCTTATTAAAGAAGAAAATTACAATTCTTTTTAATCTTTCTTATTTTATTAATGATGATTGTCATGATGGAATTGCATGCTCTTTATGTCACATTTTAAAAGCTAACATTTGACATCACCTTTTTTGATAATGTTAATCTTACTTAAGTCCACCTTTTTTTCCTGACTGACATGGTTATAGTTTCAGAAAAATTTCTCCCCATATTAATGTATTTCTCTACTTCACTGAACATTGCAGGATGAGAAAATATACATTTTACACTGTTTCAATGAAGTTGTGAGTACTTTATTTTGTAATGATTTTCATTTACCCTGTTGTTTATTTCAATCATGATTTTCATTGTTATCAGCAGTTCACTGAGATCAATAGACAGAACTACCTCAAAATTAATACCTTGAACTTTAAAGAGTAAAATATTATTAGTAAAAAAGGAATCTTTCTAGTATCTTTGGAAAGAAGGAATTTAAGAAGGAATGTCAATGTTACGAAGTCTTATTTTAGTAAAATAATAACATTAATTTTTCTCTAATATGTTGTATATCACGTGCAAATAGCACAATGAAGTCCAATGAAAATGGATGTGCAATTATAACAAACTTTGACATAGTTGCTCTTTATTTTTTTGAGAAAAGATAAAATAATTTAATTTGAGAAATAAGAACATCAAAAGATAATACATTTTTATCAATTTAAGCTATTTTTTGTAGATATGGTTTTAGATGCTATCTGACCCCCAGAGAATCAAAAATTCTAAGTCCTTTGGCATATGATGTGAGCTTTTGGTGACATATGCCAGAGAAAACCGTGGCAGATGTTCTCAGATATCTTTTAAGCATCCTACTCACCTACAAAAATCAAGCCATTCGATTTCAATTAAAATTTAGAGATGTGCTGGTTGCTTTTGGAAAATGCTTTCAGATTATAAATGAGTTTATCTGTGCATAGATGACCTGCTTCTTGACTTTTTCAGTATTCTAATTTCACTCATTCCTCACTGTGCTAAGAAGGCAAAGAAGACCTTATCTTATAACTTATTATTCTCTAAATACTGAAGCCCTCAAAAGCCTAGTCTAAAGCAACACATAAAGTAAGTACCTAGTTGTTATTCAGACCAAGTGATTTGCTGGTACAATTGACTTAAAGTTGCATTTTTCAAAGTATGGAAAGCATCTCTGATACCACATTCAGAATCTCACAGAAATACTAAATTAAATGCTGTAAGTAGTTTTGAAAATCAAAGCTATAAATATTGGAAGCAATCAGTCCACTCATAATTACTCTGCCACTTGAATTCTAGTAATTTATAGGGAAAGAAAAACAAATCTAGTAACTCATCCTCTTCCTGAATGAAATGTGCTCTGTGCTACAAATGCAAATTATTATTCCTCATCTAAATCATTGACTTAATGATATTCTATTTCTCAGTCTTATCTTCATGTCACTGACAATGAACAGGCTTAAACTAATGATTAAAAATTGTTTTCTGTTATTCTTGAGCTGGAGTTTATTTCAGAGTTGTATGTTTTTAAAAATATATAAAATAAGTATTTTATATTTTATATCTCTACATGAGTTTATTAAAAAGTAAATGTGTCTATATTTTCTCCTCAAGAGTAATGCTGCAAACGTATTAATTTCTACCTGGAGAGCTCAAAAATATACTTCAGAAAGTCAAGATATAAATAGGGCTCTTTGTACAATTACACAAGAGATTAGTAAATATTCAAAACTGTAGTATAAGATAAGCTCCTAGGAGATACAGTTAAAGGTTTTTTTTCCTGGAAAAATTTGGGAGATGTTCTGAAAAATTTAATGATGTTTATTATGTTTAGTGCTGAAGTAGTCTTAGTTATATAATAGTTTGATGGCAGTCTAGCCAAAGTGTGACACATACTTTCTTCCTCTACTTGGTAACCATGTTGAAAACTGTAAGTTAAAATTTTCCCTGATGATTAAAATTTGTGTTGTAAATGTCAACTCTAAAAAATCTAGAAGAGTTAGGTTTTTTAGATTTAGTAGCTCCTAGGAAAATTTTCTCAGTGGTTTTATCTCATTTAAATTTTTTTTTCCTGTTTTCTGATGTGGAACTTGAGAATTTGCTATTTGCTATTTAGATTAATGTAGTATGGGAAGAGTGGGGATGTACTTATAAAAATGTGTATTTATGTATGTCAAATTTTGTGCGTTGAATTTCTTTACTTCAAAGAACTGAAACACCTAAAATGCGAGAGGATTTTTCCTCTTGATGCATATGGAAACAACAAAGGCAAAATTCTTCCAGATGATCATGCCTAAGAGAATAAAGCAGCAATTCTGGGGGAAAAAGAGAACTGAGGCTTGTTTGGGAACAAAGAGATTGATATACAAAGCAGTTCCGAGACTAAGCTCTCATTACCTTTTAACAGGACTTCTACAAAGCAACCTGGTCAATTTGACCCATTATCTAGCCTCTCCTTTTGTCTTATTTATTAGCCTCTCATAAAAGATTCAATTAATTCACTTATTTATTGTGAATTAACTGAAGCTTTTATTCACAACCATTTAGAAGTTTTTGGCCAAACCAACAATTGCTTCCTTATGATAAGGATTCAGTGTTTGGGGTTCTTGAATCCCTCTGAGAAAGACAACTGCATGAAGAAACAGCACTTCAATTTGGCCATTTGCACACTAGAACATGAACTACTTTACAACAATAGACTGAAATTATACATATATATGCAAAACTCATGGCATATTCAAAGTCCTCTCTTGGTTCATTTTTGAGTGAACTTGTCTATAGGATTTGAGAAGCCAGTGGAGACAATAAATCTATATAATACAGAGATAAAGGTATAGAAACTGAAAATATAGTAAGAAGTTTTGTGATTCATTATATTCACAATTCAGTACAGGAAGACAGTGCCTTTCAGATATTAAAGAATAGATTAGATGGATTTTCGTAACTAGTGGCTTTTACTTCTCCCATCCAAATCTTTACTCACTATACTTTATTTTTAATTGGTATGTTGACTTTCTCATTAAATAATGAAATCAGAGATTCAATTAAAATTAAATTTTCCTGGTTTGAATTAATGTCGTGTGGGGAAATATTATGATCCCTTAGCAGTACTGGGTCAGGCATAATCATTCACTAAGCCCAGAATTTATACAAGCACATCAATTGTCAGCCAATAATATATACCCTTTTACTAAAGTGAGTTGCTCTCTGTGGTGAGTAGACCATTTGGTATCTATCTGTGTAAGGACAATACTTAACATGTTCAATATTTGCTGAAGAAATTTATGAACTAGAAAATTTATAGCGTTCATTGTCAACAATGATACAACCATTTAAGAGGATAAGCATGATGATGGTTATAAACTGTAATCACAATATTCAATATTTCCTTCATAAAATTTACTTGGCCTACATGTGTGCTGGACTTAAGACAAGGCCTTCATGTGCATTACTCACATCTCAGCTTGGATAGTCAATCCAAACAAAGCACATCACCTAGTTTTATATTCTTTGTGTGGAAAAAAATTTGCTCTTGGTGTCAGCGCCTCAACTTTGAGATTTGTATTCAGATTTCATTTACTGATAGTGATAATGGGTTTATTTGGGGTACTCATTTGTATTTATTTTGTTATTGGTAAGATTTTCATGTAGCTCTAAGTGTTACTAGGGCAGCCTAAAGCTGTCTGAAAAATACAGTGTTTAAATTAATGTTCATGAGAAGACCAACAGGACATATAACCCAAATTCTAGATGTTTGATTAGGAAAGGGGGAATATTTACTTGTGGCATATATGAAAATCATGATTTAAAGAAAAGATTCTGACTCACATGTGAGACAGTAAACAACAGGTAAAAACTACTGAAAAAATAATCAGGCTATAGAAGGTTGGGAGACAATTTAGATACAGACATGATGTCTACATTTGTAAAGGTTTAGTACTGAAGTCATAAGTGGATTAGAAGTGCAAGAGTCCCACTTTTATGTGATATGCTTTGTATACTGGGACAGCCCTGATGATTTGTAACAGGTTTAAACAGCCAGAATTTTAAAATTAAACACACATTGTACAGTTAGTGATACCTAGGGATTATGAAATATGGATCCAAAATCTTGTATTCCCCAAAATGAGAAGAAGTAACATTAATAAAGTGAGACATCCTTACATGGACTGCTGAAAAGTGGTATTTGCCAGAATGATTTCCAAAGACTCAAAGAACTCTTGGTACACGCTCATCATTATAATTACTACATTATATTGACATTTCAGCATCTGTGTCTACAGCTCTGTACTAGAAACTGAGTATATAAAGAAAAAAAGGAATCAATGTGGGTCTTAAATGTAGATTTAACCAGAGGAAAAGAGGGAAAAGAAGCATTGTTATTGTGAGGTGTTGAGTGGTGCTTGGAGTAAGAAAATAGAGCAACAACTTTACAGGATATTTAGCATGAAAAAAAATTAAAAAGAAAAAATATAAGGTTTAGGGATCAACATTGTAGAGAAGAAGGGAGAGGTATTTAAAGCTCAGAAATCTGTGAAGATAATAATATCTATGTCAAAATTAAGAATATCTAGAATGGAAATTGACTTTGGTGTTAATAAATAATCAGTTAAAATTGGATAATATGCCTCAGGTGAAGGTAACATAAGACATCCATTAGAATATTAGTGTTCATTGACTTATAAGGCAGCCAATAGTATAAATCTCTAATCAGAATCTGGTGATAAGTTTGTCTGGCTGTATTGTCAATATTGAAAAAAAAATTCCAGATACTGTTTTCATGCCCCATGATTCCTAAACCAAAGACTTCATCCTCATGATCACAATGTAACTTCTGTATTCAGGAAGTATGTCAATATTTAGGATGGAAAGTGGAAGAAGTGTGAAGGGAAAAGTTGAAAGTATATGGCATTAAATTTTGTTGTTTTAGAAAATATTCTAGGAAATTCTGTGTAAAGACTTTCACTTGTAAAGCCAGATTGGGAGTGCACAATATGAATCTCTTAATGTGGTCTTTGTCATAGAGGGGGAAAAAAGAAGTAGCATCTATGATCTCTGCCACAATATGATAGTCTAGTTTGTAGAAAAAGTTAAAAGAGGCAGCAATAAATGGAAGTGCCAAGGGAAAAATACATAATAAGAATAATAAGAGATCCCTGATGACATTTGGAGAAATATCACTAATAAAAATTCAGAAATAGGCTTGTAAAACAGCAAGAATGAAGGGTCAAATACACAAAACAGTTCCAAAAGAAATGTATATATAACATATATATGTATATATATAAATGTATATATAACATACAAAGTTATGAAGTGATTTTTTTTTTTCATTCAAGCATTTTTTCCCCTTCCGAATTGTGTCTATTGATGTTAAATAGGTTTACCTATTTGTATCTGGGTACAGGTCCAAATTTCTACAAATGTGTGTTTTGTAGTGACAATGAACATATGTTACCCAGTAAGTCATTGATAAACTTGAGTAGATAAATTTAGCAGAAAATCGAGAGGAGGGAATGACTGAAGGAGCTAACAAATGAACACATTTTTGAAAAAAAAAAAAAAAACCACAAAACTAAAAATAGGAATTATTCTTATCAGAAATTTGATAATGAAGGAAAGTAAAATGAAAAATAATAGAATAAACCAAAGACTTGTTAGTATTGAGGAAAGCATATGAATTTAGACTGAAGAGATCTGAATACTTATTTAGTAGGAAAAATTGATATTTAATCTAGGAGGTACCTGAGGAAGAAATTTTCCTTTTACTTTATGTCTTCACTTAATAATGTTAAGTGAATTTTATGAATATGGTATAATATTTACCCTCAATAATTTACAATCTAGAAGATGAAAGAAGCATACTAACTGAATTAAGATTTTTAAGTTTTGTTTGCAAAATCTAAACTTTAAGGAATAGCAAATTTAATGATCTTGAAAAGTGTTAAATGCAAATATCTTTAAGAAGGGCTCTATCCTTCATATTATAATTCTCTCTTTACTATTCTAGTTGGGAAATGGCGTTTCATGTATCTTAGGTTTTCAGTGAAAAAAACGGAAGATGCCTAGAAACTCCATCTGAGCTTGGGAAAAGTCATTGAAGTTTCAGGGCTCTTGGTGATGAATTTGATAGTAGGCATGCTTCATTAAGAATCAAAGCACGTGCCTCCTTCTGCATTGAAGCCAACAGCATTCCCAAGGTGCAGTGACTAATACTTTGAGTAAGGCCTCAGCGTTCCCTTTATAGATCAGGTGTTAATATACACTGACATGCTTACTCACAGCACTAAAAATTAATACCAATACAGTGGGCTAAATAAAGCGCTTCTCTGAAAATGCAAATGCCTTGGATAGAATGGGAAACATTTTATGACTTTCTTTAGAAATATTCTCCGTTCCTTATGAAGATAAAAATAAAAATGATAAAATAGTCTATTAAGACCTTTTAAGGGTAGCTGTATTTTTCCTTTTACATCTTGTACTAAAGCAAAACCTTTGCCTTGTACTATAATAAACATATTTCCTGAAAGGACTAGCTGGAATTAATTTCTGATGAAATATTTTTCCAATGACCATCATGTTTATACTTGAAAGAATATTTTTAATGAAGTTCTGTTTTTTGAAATTGTTTCTTCTGGGTATTTTACTTTTCAATTCAATGGTCTGGAAAGGCTAGAAGTGGTCAACTAAATAGACCATCAGGATCCAGAGGACTTTCATCTTCTTGAAACAGAACTTTGAACACTTGGCTACCCTTAGAAACCAATAGTGATTATCTCATAGCTTATTTGAGTTTTTAAGGATTATTCACAAGGATTATTCAAGTGCTGAAACAACAACAATAACAAAAAAGTATAAATAAAATTCCTTAAATGGGTTCAGGTAAAAAAATGTAAAGAACTCTTAAAATTATAAGCTTTCTGAAGTATAGTTCTTAGTCTAGGGTATTGGTCAGAGTTTACTGTAGTGGTTCAGAGTAGGAAAGCGGGCCCTTACTCTGGTTCAGAATCTTTTCTTGGTCACTAATAAGTTGTGTGACTTGGAGACATTACTGAACATTTCAGTTTCCTCTGCCATTAAATAGGAAGTGTAACATTACGTACTTAATTGAGGCTTACAGAAGGCAAATAGCTTTCATAGGAAAATCTGGCTACTAAAAAAGTCAATCAAGGTATAAGAGCACAATGATTTTGAATTTAAAGTATACATTCTTTGTGATGTTGCTTTTAGTTTCTATATATTTTAAAATAATGTGCTGATGTGCTTCCTATCTACTGTATTTAAATGTCAGATTGGTTGATATTCAAATTTTAATTAAAAATTAGATCCTGGTATCATGCTCAGTAGTTTATTTCTAGTCTTTATGTTTCAACTGAGATTTTTTTCAGCTCATTGTTAAAGACAAAAATAATATGTATATAATTATTATTATTACTTTGCAACTGTAAAAATCATCATAGACTTTGTGGTTTAGAGCAACGCAAATTATTTTTTCTCCTAATTCTGGAGACTGGAAATCTGCAGTCAGCATTACAAGATAAATAAGAGCTGTCAGTGGACTGGATCCATCTTGGGGCTCTACAGAAAAACCTGAATTTTTGCCTATTTCAGCTTTAGAAGCCTTCTGCACACCTGTTTTATGACCCCCTCCTCCATCCTCAGGTCTATGTTCTCATCATCACACGGTTTCACTCTTTGTGACTTTCCTGTCTCCTTGTTATAAGATCCTTGTAATTATACCTGGTCCACCTAACTAATCCAAGTTAATCTTCCCATATCAAGATTCTTAATCACATCTGTAAAATATCTTTGGCCATGTGAGGTGACACATTTATAATTCTGAGGATTAGGACATGCACATCTTTGAGAAGGGTACATCATTCAGCCTACAACATAAGTTTTGGTTGAAAGGGTACTTGTTTCTTGTCACTTTGAAAATCTTGTATAGCATAAATTTAAAAGACAGAAAACAATGGTCAAAAGCCTTGTTACCTTTTTATCTTGTTACCTCTCCACCCATACACTTGCTAACTAAGGCTTCTGTAAGATCTGATGTTTGTTAATTATCAATTTTATTGCCAGAAAAATGTCTTCGAGTATGGTACTCATCCAAATATAGTAAAGGGATCAGGAGAGTAAATATTTAACTCTAAGTATTCTAGGATTAAAGGAAAACTCTGGTAACAACTTTAAGTATGAGAATAAATAGTATTTGAAGTTTTTGGTTCATCAAATTTGAGCTACTTTTTACAAAGTGTTTTTCTGAGAAATGTGCTCAGATGACCACTTAGAAGAACAAAATGCAATTATGCTGCAGTTTAGATAAGGACTCAAATATGGGAATATTTGGGTAAAAATGGGTATTCTCAAAAGGAACTGAAAAATGAGATGTTTGCTCACCAACTCTATGGGCATATTATTAATAATGAACAATCTATATTTTATTTAGACCTCATATACTTAATATTACCTAGTTTAAATGGGACTGTTGTTCACAAAGGACTTAATCTGTATTTGTCTTAAGGGCATACCATAAGCACTTCAGTAATTTTAAGTTTCACATGCTAGTCATGCAATTTATTTGGATCAAGAACAATTCTCTGTACATCAATTAGTAATTTCTTTTGTTTAGAAATATACAACCTAATCTCAAAATAGGGGGGAAAAGGGTTGTATGTCTTCACAGGTGGTACATATAATTTTCTCATTTATAAATTGAGCATCAAGTGTTGTTCTTCTGTATGCCAAAGGCCATTCAATTAGTAGAACTAATTTTCTCTGGCTTAATGTCAAGTTCTGTTATTTGGCTTTGGCTTCTGAAGCAGATGACAAGTATATTAAAAAAAAAGACTTTTCTTTTAAGGGATTAAGTACATGGTGTTTAGTACATTCATGATAAACCTCTTGTGTACCATTATTCTTAAATGGGTGTTGTTGTGTGTACCCCCCTTTTTATATTCCTTAAAGAGGCTGCCAAGAAAGCTCCCACTCACATGGGCATTGCAGGTGATTATTTACTCAATTATATTAAAATGGCTTTGGGTGGAAGAAAACGAACTATAATAATCCTGTATCAGTTTTATACCAAGAAATTGATGCCCAAGAGTTTTTGAACTGGTACTCAGGAAACTGCACTGAGGATGTTTGTTTGAAAAGGATGGCCAACAGGGAAAGAAAATTTGCTTGAAAAAAGTAAATAGATAAATAAAAAAGGTTTTGTATTACCATATTGTTACTGCTAGTGTGAGTCATGGAATTCATCAAATAAGGAGGTTTTAAAATGTATGTGTGGGATACCTTTTGAAGTCTCATAAATATTCACTTATTTTAAAAGATGATGTTTGAGTGTTTTCAAGATTACTTATGGTTATACAATATTCCAATAGCTGTTTAGAACAGAAAATGGCCTTTGAGATTTTTCAACATAGCCCTTCTTCTCTTACTTTTTAGAGGAGGAGCTTGATTAACTCAGAAGACTGACTTATAGAACAGTTAGAAGTCAAATCGGGATTCTTTATTCTAAGTCCAGTATATGTTTAAGTATACATTTTTATGTTTTAAACATTCTTTATAACATAAACATAATTCCAATAGCCAGAGTCAAGGGAAAAAGGTCTTTGGATTTTTAAATGGGTTGGGTGCTCCATGAAGAAATACATTAATTTTAACATTGTCCATATCTAAATAGAAATTAAGACCATTAAATTGGCATTAACACACATACATAAATATACACATACACGCTTTTGCTGGTTTTGTTTACCCTCAGCATATACTCTGAACTGCAGTTGCTATTTAAGACTACTTAGTGTTTATTTCTATTTTTGGTAATACCTGGAGGAATATTTAACCTGGTGCTTGCCTTGATAAGAGTTTCCTGGGGACAAGTATCTTTTCAGAAGCTTGAATATAGCATTCTTTCTCCTAAGAAAATGTCTCTTCTTAACAAATGTTTGCTTTATCACCAGACTCTCCTTAATTATATGAAAATTCTGGATGTTTATGTGAAAACTGCAACTTTGTCTCACAGTGGTTTGCATTTGTGATAAAGGTTTTGTTCGAAAATAGGTATGGTTAAAGTTAACATGCAATTATATCTGTAAGGGATTTTGAATTTCTTGTGTCTGGGTGGTCCAGTGCTAAAATGCCAGGCCACTTCTGAGTAACGCTCTTCTGGACACATTAAGCAGGAGTCAACCAATTATTTCTTTTGGATATGAACTTGGTCTATGCTTTCTATAAAAAAAAACTCAAACAAGGCAAAAAAGTACCTGCTTGTAACTCCCTCCCAGAACTAGTACGTTATTCTTTAATTAATAAAACTATTTTAAAGAGAAATGTATACCATACATGCAAAATCTATAAATAAAATAATTATAAACCATGAGGAGATTTTTTTTATAAAGACAATAATTATAATAATAGTGAGTTTATTATTCTAAGAAATTAAAACTGCATGCCTGATCATACAAATACAACACTACATACCTTGGAAAACTTACCTCGTTTGGTTTTTGGACACTCTGTTTTGACCTGGTTGAGGTTCATTGTGTTGGATTATTCAGACCACAGAATAGTCTTCTCTCTCATGCTTTGTCTTTCCAGGGAGGCTGTGTCCTAGGTGACTATCTCTAGGATAGTCCCCCCAACCCCCATAATTTCTGCCTCCTAGTGTTCATACCCTTGAATAATCCTTTCCTCTTGAGTACATGCAGGCATGATTTACTTCTAGTTTGTGAAATATGGCAAAGAGATGTAGATTCTATACACGATTATATATGCTTGGAATGTGCATCTTACAGAAAAATACTTTTTGTTGTTGCTTATTTTGGTTGGCCCTGAAGAAGAAAACTGTTGCTAACTGAATAGGGTCACTAGGCAAACAACTGAGATCACCTTTATCTGACAGCCAGTATGGAACTTGAAGTCATCCATTCAACAATCTGCAAAGTAGTTCATTCTGGTATCAACCATGTGACCTTAGAAGCAGATCCCATTTGAGTCTCAGATGAGACCACAGCTCCAGCTGATACTTTGCAACCTTGTGAAACTTAACTAAATTGTGCTTAGAATTCAGACTCATAGAAACAATGAGATTATAAATTTACAGTTTAAAACCATTACATTGGGGGTAATATTGCTACTTAGTCACATATCACTAACAAAGTCCTGTGTGAGAATGTTTGTTCTTAAATCAGGGTTCATTCATCTAGTCATTTGTTTCATAGATACTTATGAAATCCTGTGATGCATAAGATTGCAAAGTGTCCTAGTCAAAAAGATGAGAGCAATATCATATCTCATAAGAAACATAAATGAAATTTGAACACATCCAGTAGCAGCACAAAGAAGGAAATATTTGTGTTCAGTTTAAGCAATTCAGTAAGAGAGAATAATAATTGGCTGTGATGAATACTAACAACCCAAACTATTAATAATTAGAAGTTATGATAAATATTATATTTAATGCATATACAAAGAATATGGTGGTAAATAATAGTTTAACTTGTAGACTTCTTATCATTAGAAATATTGAGTTGTACTTTATTTGAGGCAATGTTAGTGAATTTAGAAATACTGAGTTGTACTTTATTTGAGGCAATGTTAGTAAATTTCAAAGCATGTTGAGTAAACTGATTTATCTTACAATATTTCAGTTAGCATCTATTTATTTTATAGATGAAAAAGTGAAAGTCCTGTCCATTGTTTCCCAGTGACATTGCAGACCTGAGAATGAACCTTTGACTGACTTGCCCATCATTCATGTCCTTGCAGAAGGACAGGCTGAGCAGGGTGGTCAAAGATAACCTTTAGTGATTGGGTAGGACATGAAAAGACACAGAAGATGCAAATAAGTGGGCGAAGAGTGGTTCCGGCAAAATGAACAAAAAGGAAGAGTCATTGTGTATACAAGTGACATGCTGGGAGCTCACAGAAGGCCAGAGCTGCCAGACATCAACAAGCACTAGTGTTGTCAGGGAAGAATGTAAGTAATGTAAATGAAATGTGTTATGGCAGAATGGACAGTGCATTACTTTAGGTGAAGTAGAGAGGTGTTTTGCACGGGGATTGAGCTGTGTGTGGAGATTGGTTGCTTTGTAGAAAATAGTTTGGAAGGGTTAGGAGTTCGGCAGGACTTATGAGACCAATGGGGAGACAATGGCAGTGAGAAATGATTTTGGCAGGGAACAGCAACCAACACGATGGAAAGACTAAGATCTAGCTGTGGATCCTATCCATAGATAAGGAAAAAGGAGGAGTCAATGATGAACAACACATTTTTGGTCTTAGTCCTGGGTAATGATAGCGCCCTATTGATTTGTTAAGTAGCATTATATGATACTCACTGCTAGATACTACATGTTCTGTGGTGATGGATACAATACATTTCTTTCATGGGATCCCTCTCCTATGAGCCTTCTCTCTCTCTCTCTCTCTCTCTCTCTCTCTCTCTCTCTCTCTCTCTCTCTCTCTCTTGAGAATAACATGATGTGATAAAACAGAACCTGCTTAGTACCATGGAAACAAGGGAAAAAAGTGATTCATTCTGCCTGGTTTTTCAGGGGCAGTGTAGGCTGGAAAAGTTACACGAAGAAGAGAATATTTGTGCTGGACTTTAGAGGTTAGCAAAGAAGGAGGGAAAAAAAGCAGAGAGAATGTCCTAATAAGTGTATAAAGGATCTGTCTAAATAACTTCACTTATTTTTGAGTTCTCATTCCACAACAATTTGAAGAAGTTCACAGAAATTAAAAAGGAATAAATAGTTTAGTGTGGTTGGAAAATTGGATGCATGATGGGAAGTCAAATTTTGAAGACGATAGTTCAAGAAGATTTATATGCCATGCTAGAAGGTTAACTTTTCTCCTATTTAGACATCATGAAGATGTTATAGAAGATTTTATAAAGTACAAATATATGCATTGGATTTTTAAAGACAAAAGTTCTAAAGCAAATATTGAAAATTGTATACCATATATTTTATCATAACTCTTCAGAGTATCACATTGTATATGTATTTATTTATTCAATAAATATTTAACAAAATATTAGAACCTCAATACTCTTTAACAAGATAATCACAATTATTGCACTTAGGGTAAAAACAATCTAAGAAAGATAATTATTAAACTGATAACCCAACAAAGTAATTAATTATGTTTGTGTACAGTGCTAGGAAGGAAAAACAGCAGGTTGCTATGACAACTTTTAAAATGGGGAACTTAGCATACACAGAGGGGTCAAGGAAGTGATAATTTAGGTAATTAGGTCAAATTAATGCTCTGTGGTGTGTGAAAATGTCTGATTTAAAAGGAAAAGGTAAATAGCATTTATATGTCTGCGCATTTATTTATCCAACATAATGAAAAGCTACTAGCAATGAAATACATTAAGAGGAAGGAAATGGGAAGAAATAATTATCATATAAATTCATCTTGAAACTAATAGTTTATAAATCAGATACTAGTTCAACTGCACACAGAAAAAGTTCTGAAAACAGATATCCTTAAATATATCTACATGATGACAACCAGGACCATCTTTTTGGGAATTATATGACATTGAAGTTATAAAGGCAGAGACCTCTCTCCTTATAGAGGTTACGTGACTTACTTAATAGTCAGTTAAGTGTTCAGACATAAGATTTCCCCTTGTCCAGCTCAAAATGCTCAATTTGGACTAAGAATATATAAGTAAAATAACAATAACAACCACTTTTCTCACCGTAACTATTTTGTGGTTTTAGCTTTGTCACATCACTGGTAAAACCAGAAGTTTTAGCTTTGTTCCATCACTATTAAAACCACAAGTATAGGGCTAATACCATTGACTGGGCTGTCTGCTGTTAAATCAGATACAGTTTTCTAAATACAGGTCCTCTGAAACTCTCTCCTAGGAGACTTAGCATCTAATGACTACCAACAAAAACCCCAAAGTACTAAGGAAACCAGGTTTTAATTGACATAAATTATAGCATGTTTAATTGAATCTTCCTTCTGTCCAGAAGCAACAGATGAATAAAGTCAATGTTTCATAAGTCGTATATACCAACTTATGAAAAGAGACATGTAAATCATCTAGCAAAAGACATCAGAGTATCTTTCCCAATTGTCACTAAAATGAACCATTGCAGAAAAATGATAAAATCCTCCAGAAGATACAATGATTTTCCAAAGATTAGGTATCTAGCTAATAGCTCAGAATAGTGTTGAACCTTAGTCTCTGCAAGTTTAGAAAAACAAAACTTGCTTTTTCATGACTACCATCATGTTGGGCTCCAATTCCAAAGAGAAAAGTGAAGTTTAGGTAGGAAGATAAGCCATGCAGATGAACAGAGCATATGGTATAATGTAGGAAATGCAGGTACAGTGATAGATATCATATTGACTTCTTCCAGTAGAAACTCACAGAGACCTTTATGAAGGAAATGGAACTTGTGTGTCAGAGCTTCCTCTCATGGCAGGGGAATAATTTCTTTTGGCATAAACCATCCTGAAGTATTCAAACTTCAGAGGAGATGATACAAAGCTAAATACATACAGAGGTTGGCTTTGTTGTTTTTATTTTATTTTTAAGGATTTTATCAGCAGCTTAAGCCCAACTCTGAGACTTCTACTTGACAGAAGTACTACTAGCTCAGCTGCATTTGGGACAATTTACTATGTGATAAAAAATTGTCATTTGTAGGTGTTTTTCTGTCAATAGAGACTAAGGCTTTCATTACCTCCAGAATGCGTGTCACAATGTAAAGGTCAGAGGCATGTTGCAGAAAATTTCTCATATATTCAGCTGTCACAAAAGTGTTCTCTTCCCACAAACTCTAGAATGAAGAGTCTCTGGGGGTTACCATTATTGCACATAAAATGAATGTGGGCAGTTGGTTAGAGAAGACACTAACATTTTAAATTTGATGCATCTTTCATTGATGGAAAGAAATGAAGAAAGAGCTTTAGCTTGTGCATTCTAGTTGTTATGAGAAAAAAAAAAAGAGTAGGTAGGTGTAGGAAGTGGGAGGCAGATTCGAATGGGAGAATATGTTTCTGCTCAGGTCATTTCCTACCAACCTTTTGATTCAGTCTAACTTGGGAGATGATACTTTGTTGAGCCTAAATAATCAATAAACTTTCTCAGCAGGACCACAAACCAACTTGAACCATGACAGAATGTAACAGGTTGCTATCTAGAGTAAGAGCAACATCCTCAGAGGATTGTAATGATAATAAGAAATATAGATGACTTCAATTGCTATCACTGAGATATTGAAAAGAAGAAAAAGAAGATTCAGTGTATGATGTCAGGATATTCTCTTAGTTTTGGGATATTCTGGATTCCCCATCCTTAGATTCCTATCAAACCTTACAATTAAATTATAGTTGTGGATTTTCATATTTGTTTAGTTTCCTATTGCTATTAGAACAAATTACCACAAATTTAGTGACATAAAATAATGCACATTTATTATCTTTTAGTTCTGGAGTACAGAATCTGAAATAGAACTCACTAAGCTAAAAACGAAAGTATAATTAAAGCTATACTTCTGGTAACTTGAAGGTAAAGTTTGTTTCTTTGCTCTTTTCAGTGCTAAAAAGGTTCATTGAATAGAATGACTCATAGACCCTCCTTAAATCTTCGAAGTGAGTTGAATAACAACTTCTAATCTCTTTCTGACTCTGATCCATTTTTCTATCACCCTGTGAGACTTGAAAGGACACTTGTGATTATAGTTGATAAATTTGGATAATTTGCAATACTCCTTAAGGTCAGTCTATAAATGACCTTAATTCTATCTGAAAAATTAATCTCCATTTGCTATACAGCATAACATATTCAAAGTTCTCTGGGATTATGTCCTGAAAGTCTGGGAAGGGGCATTATTCTGCACCCACAGCATCTAATTGAACATTAAATTGACATCTATATACAAAGTTAAAGATTTCAATTTCAATTTACCTTGCCAGAGACCACCTCTTTTTAAATTTCAGAATGTATGGGGATGCTACTCTGGGAGTTTAAAACCTTATTCTGCCAATCATTCAGCAAATCCTCATCTCCCATTTTCAAGATATGCTTTCTTGGAGTTCATTCTGAATTCATAAGTTTGAATGACTTCTTAATGGAGATTTTGCTCCTCACAGGTGAATTTGATTGCATAAATAATCTAAAATTCACATTTTCACCTTGTCCTCCCTCTGTCCTTGTCCATTCATTCTTATTTTCAACAAATCTGCTACAAGTCAGATATGCTGCTGGGTGCAAGATACTCAAAGTTGAATATAACACATAGTCACTACTGCTTGAACAGGATCTGAAGTGAAGACAGAGAAAGGACATAACATCAAAGGAAAACATAAGTTAAAGAAAAGTACTATGAATCATTAAATCTGAGGGAGAAATCCTAATTCTGGTTGTGAGGTCATCTTCACAGTAAATGTAAGCTTTGAATGTGATGGGTGATGCCAGGGAGGGAAGACATTTCAGTTGGAAGGAAGAGCAAGTCTACAGGGAGCCCTGTGTATATCTTTTGCTCTTGCTGTTTGTTCTTCTGGAATGTTCCTCCCTCCCTGCCCCCCCATGCACCTACCTCCTGCTACATCTGATCTTTCTTTATTCCTGTCACCATTCCCAGGTCACCTGTCAAATCTCCATGCTTACTGTTGAAAAAATAATGAGGACAGAATAAACTCTTAATATATTAATGTGATGTAAAAGTTAATTATTATTTTTCTTGCTTCTCCAAATAGATCTCTTCTCCATGTAAACCTAAATTATGGGTATTTCCCAAGACTTATAACACATCCCCTTTTATAGATTTCATTGAGTAATGGGGAGAGAAGAGCCTTGGGAAGCAGATGGACCTCAGTGTGAATCCAAGGGCAATCACTGACAAAGTATGTCATTGTGACCATGAATTAATTGCTGTATTAATCTCAATTATATTCAGTAAGGAGGTTGTAAAGCTAATGGAACATGTGACAAAATGATTTTTGAATAGGCTAAACATGGTGTGGTTCAATCTGGAAACTATTTCATTACAACCATCTAACACTTACTGCTGTATACCCCCTACTTCAATGATACTTAGGGAAGATTATTTTAGCTTTAGATCATTTTAATAATAATAAATTTATTTTGAACATAAAGATTAGTTTTAGATATTCCAAAGTAACATCTTAACATCTCAACTTCAGGCTCAATTCCATTCCAGATAGAATAGTTTCTCCTTTTAGTTTTCTTTAGTATTTCTTTTTCAGTTCATAACACATCCCCTCTTACCATCTTTCAACTCTATGGATAGGAAAGGAAAGAGAGGCTGGGTCAATGTTCCTTTTACATATCTTGACCTTTTTAAATTTCCATATTGGTTTATAATGGCTCCATCTATTTTGAAAAATGTTCAAATGCTCATGTTTCTGCCAGACACAGATATGTGGATTGGTTGAATGCCCATCCAAGATTTCTGCACGGGCATTTGCTATATAGATGATATATTCTATATCTAACTTTCCAAATCCACTGATATGTATACCTCTAGTGCCAGAAGTTCATTCCAATATATAATTACCCTGTGCTTAGGATAGTCTCGAAAATATGGCTCCAAATGGTTATATTTTACAGAAGTTAGCCCAAGGAAAATCCTTCATCTTTCCATGATAAATGTGGACATGTACAATCATTCTATCACTACCCCCTCCTGTTGTCTTGTATTTGAAGGTATCCCCAGTCATCGTTTCACCTTCAGAATTCTCTAATGGAAAACTGGTACTAATTTTGGTTTAGGACTAAACTCAAGAGGATGTATATCAAGATCCTAAAATGTTTCTCCCACACTTTATTCTTAGGATGGAACTGAGCTGGGCCCATGCAGTTTTCTATGTCATCAAGCATCCAATCATCAGAGATGTCCATCTTTTCCATTTCAAGTATTCTAGTTATTTGAGTTGTTTTCTTGGTGCTCCAATGCTCTTGGCTGGCGGCCATTGGCGAACCACCTACTTCCTCTCTCCCACAAGGGAGAAGTGGGAACATTCTCTACTGACTGGCAAACCCTCTCCATTTCACCTTACATGAGTCAGAGACATAATAAACTGAAAGGCTGGTGTGACCACTTCTACTGCCACCCAGGTGACTAGTGTACCTCCTTTATGGATACCTTCAAAATGCAGAGGGCTTTATCTTTCATTGTCTGTAGATATGAATTTTAGCCCAAATACTCAGGTAGCAGTAAACATTGCACTTTGCAACCAGGCTTATATATAAACTTCAGAGCACAGTACCTGGCACATTGTATGTGGCTGCTTACTAGCAAAGCTCAAATATGTTGCTGTTTACTTGCAAAGTCTCTCATCTGCATTTCTACAATGCAATAGCTTAATCAACTTTTAGGGGGTATTTAAATATAAAACTCATTCTGGCATTTTTAAAAGTGAGCAAGAAAGCTAAAAGAAGAGACAAAGTAAACCTAAACTTTAAGAACTACTTGGGGGAGTGGAGAAAAGTAACACTTTTCAGCATTAAAATATTTTCCCCCTCAGTTTAGAGGAGAAGGAACCTCATTTACACTTGCCTTTTCTAGAAGTTAACTTGTAACTCAGCTCACCTGCTTTTAGGAGCAGGCTAGTTCATTTTACCCTAGCATCAAACAAGTGCATTTGAAATTGCTGATGAAAGGTACTGTCAAATCCCTGATATATTTTGATAATGATTTGTACGTGTGAGGCAACCTGCCCATTAGTGTAGAGGAGAAGAATTAGTACAGCACCTAACAAAATGAGCTCAGACAGCAAGCACGAAGCCCTGGAGTCTGCTGGGCAGGAATTTATATTCTTATAGCATTTTGACTCAGCACACAAATGTGGGCTGTATGGGAGTGTTTGCATGTGGTGCCAGATTGTTTGCCTACACCAGAGGCTGTCCTAAGAGATTTGTTGTATCTGCCTTTGCTTGCAGATAGGAATTTAGGGAGTTTTTATTTAAATGCTAAGTTATAGCGCAGGCTTTTTCTATATTTTATCTATGGTTGCTCAGATGTAATCACCCACTAATGATCACACTATCTTAAAATGTATCCATTTTGTCAACCTATTAGGTGGACTATAATTGGTTCATCACTAACCTGCTCTTGTTTATGCAGTGAACCATAGGACTACAATGCTGGAGGCTGTGTTTTGTAAAATGAGATGAAATCTTTGTTAACCATGTCTGGACTCTGCCAAGTACCCCAGTATTTTACCTCAGATAATGTACTTCTCAGAAAATGAGAAAATATGAAAACTATGATCTGAAGTAAATTAAGTGTATGTTTAAAATTTAATTTGTGTGAGTTTGAGTAAAAAGCTTACTTTTATTGAGATCTTTTCTAAGCTACATTTTAAAAATACCTCTACATCTTCCTACTTGGCATTTAATTGTCGCCAACTATTAATTCTCTTCCTTCTTCAATGTTAAGACTTTTTTGTTACTCATGTGGCTAGAGCTGACATAGGCACATGGGGGGGAAGCAATAAAAATAATTGCTCTAGCCTTGGATTTGGGGTCTACCACTACTTACTGAATGGCCATGCCTTGGGGAGAGATTAGGATATAGCTCTACTCTTCTTGTCAGTAATCTTAGGTGGAGTCTGTCCTCTCAGAACGTCTTATCTGGAGAAGGAAACCCTTTAATCTGCATTGTACTATTCATGCTAGGAATTAGTGTTTATGAGGAAACAACATCAATGCCTGTTGGTCTTCTCATGATCAAGTTTACAGGTGGAGGTGGTCCTTAGGATTACTTAAGATTTTTAAGCAATAGATTTTCATGAGCATTCCAAGGTTAGGATTAAGGTCCTTTTATCCCCCTTTCATGAGACCAAATGCACTTAATGGCGTAGGAAAGGGAAGAGCAAGGATACCAGACTGAGCATGACTCCTGGACTGGTGCTTCATCTCAGTGACCTTTGAAAGATGTGCAACCCATAGTGGATTTCATCCAGTTCACTGAACGATCAGTGTCTTTTACTGCATGAGATCCTCTATTCCCTCTTAGAACAGTCATTAAGCTCTTTTTCAGACTGGCCAGTTCTCAACCTTTCATGTTCAACTGAATGATTACTATTTCAGAGAGACCTGCGTGAGATTGAAACCATTGTTTTAGTCTTAATTATAGCTCTAATGGGTTTATCACAATTTGAATTAACATATTTATTGTTTGCTTTCTTCTTCTCTCCTTCCCCCCCACACCACTAAGACAAACTCCTTAAGAATAGAGGCTAAATCTATTGTTTCTCTACCTTAATCTGGTCCTATATTCATGTGTAGAAGGTGTTCAGAAATACTAATTAAAGCAATGAAAAATGAATTTCTCATCCCCTTTTTGTTTTCTGTAAAGGGAATAATAACACTTGGTATGAGAGTTAAGTGAGATAGAGTGAGAAGGCTGAAGCAGGGTGACTGACCTAGCAATAACATTATCATCATGAATACAGGCACTATTATTTTGTGGTAATCTAAGGATTGAGAAAATTGAGCAAATTTCTTAGACCTCTGACCTCAACTCATTTTAAATTGAGACCACTGTGGCTATTTTATTTGAAGAATCTTTTTGCAATATAATTCCTTGTTAGCATAGAGATAAATTATATATCCAGAATTTTAAGTCTAAAAGACATGCTCTTGATTAGACAATCAAAAATGTTATGCTACAACGCGCCTAAATATTTGAATTATTATGTAGTGAGAACATGAAACTATTTCTTTTCCACTGGGAAATTCATTACCACCCAAGAGAAAAGGGGAATATTTCACTGGTTGTAATTCTGTGAGGCTTATGAGCAATAAAAAGAGGAGCTGAAAATAACACAATTTCTCTGCTGTGATAAAACATGTATAAAATTCACGGCAAAATTAACAGCTTTTACCATTTATAAAAACTGCAACTGCTTCTCTCATATTTCTAGATTTCCTGTTCTGAGGGAGGGGATAGGAGGATGCAATATTTTGATTTGACTTAATACTTGTAATTAAATCAACAAGATTGTCTTAGTGGCATCACCAGTAAAGGTCTTCTTTGCTTGTGGTCACATGGCTTGTCTTATTACCAGTCGGTGGGAAGTTTTGTCTCCTTGTCTCCATGTGACTTTTGTCACAACAAAACATAAAACATTCCAAATTTTTCAAAACTGTTTCAAGCTGCCAACCTGATCCAGAAAACATTTCTTTCCAAGAGACCCCCAAGGAGTTGGATTGCAAGGACAAACTCACTTAAAGCATTTTTCTCCTTTATTTCCTGTGACTGGGTGCATTGTTGCTTCTATTTTCAGCAGTTGTCACAACAATGATGAGGACAACAACAAAAGTAAACATTTACTGACAGTTTACTTTGCTGATGGCATGGTTTAAATACTTAACATGTCATAATGAACTACTTTCTATTGTGGTGATTATTTTCTTCTACCTTTTACAGAGGAGTAGAGATGTAAAATAACTTACTAAATGAAAAGTTACTAAGTAATAGAACCAGGATTTGAAAGCAGGCAGAATGCCTGCACAGCCAATGCTCCTAACTGCTGTAGTTATAAATGTCAACCATCAGAGTGAACATCTGTGGTAAGCAACTTCTCCAATAGCTTTCAGTGATTCCTTTGTCCTGATAGTCAACCTTTATGCAATTTCCTCCCCTTTTTGAGGGCTGACTCTACTGACTTGTGTTGGATGGATAGAATACAGCATAAATGGTGAGATACCATTTTTGAGATGATTATAAAAATCTGTGGCTTCCATCTTGTTCTCTCTTCTCTTGCTCCTTTTCTTTTGCTGGCTCTTCTTTTGATCAAGCAAGTTGTCATGTTGTGAGTTTTCCTATGAAGAAGCCCAGTTGGCGAGAAACTAAGGGTAGTTTACAGCCAACTGCCATCAAGGAGTTGAGTTTTTGAGCCCAACAACTAGGCAAGAATGAAATCTTGCCAGCAACCATGACAGTGAGCTTGGAAGTGGATCTTTTTGCAGTTGGGTCTTGTGATGACTGCAGATTCAGCCAACACTTTAATTACAGTCTTGTGAGAGAACCTGAACTTAAGAACCCTGTTAGGCTGTGCCTGAATTCTTCACCTCCAGAATCTGTGAAATAGATGTGTTAAGTCACTAGGTTCTAGTGCAATCTGTTACACAGTGATAGACCGCTGATAACAATACTCTAGTTGTCTCTTTCCTTCTATCCAGTCCTACCTCCTTCCCTCTCTACCTCCTATAAATGTTTAATATTACCAGGTCATACTTTCACATGCTTTATCTTACTTAATCTTCATTACTGCCCTATGAGGTATATAGTATAATTCTCACTTTGTAAGTCAGAAAATAGAGTCTCAGAGTTTATGGAACTTTATACCTATATATGGAAAAACAAATGTCTGTCTAGGTCTTTGTGGTCTTTTTATCTTTCATACATTTATATCATGCATTCCATAAATTATTCCTTGTTTCATTTAATCCACAATGCCTAACCTTACAAAAAGAGCTAATTATTTTGTCTATGATGCCTCTCCATGAGTCACATGAGAGAGTATAGAATGTGTGTATAAATATACAATGTATATTTATCATTGTATCATTTCCCTTTATTTTGCAAATTGAGGATATTGAGATCACAGTTGTTATACAACTTATATACAGTCAAAGAGATAGAACACTTTGTCCTGTACTTACTAGTTTTTATTGTAATTGTCAAAATGCTTGATTTTGGTAAGCCCCAAAATACTTTGCAACTTTGTAAAACAATGCAGCCAACACTCCCATTTGGGAGCTACATGAACATTACTTGAAATGAACTGAAATCTTACCTCCAAGTCTTCCTTCTGTTCATATGGACAGTCAAGATAATTGGAGCAATATGAATACTAAGAAAGTGTATTCTGTACTTATAAAACAATTGTCTGTATTTTTTCATTGTTTTAGTAATACATAGGGAAGGAGTGTTACATTAGGTTTTAGAGAAAACAGAAAGTTGTAAAAGTCAGGTATCATGGCTTCCATAAGATCCTTGGTTCACACAGCGTGGAATCAGTCTCTTTGCTTCACAATCTGTATTTCTGTTTCACATCCTTTACAAATAAAAGGGGTATACAGAAAAGTGAATGATGAGAGTCTACAAAACTAGTACTTATAAAATATTTAAGTAAATATTTTGTATTTTGTATCTATTGTTCTTATTCAAGGAGTTGAAGGTAAGAAACACAAAAGTGAACTTCCAAACAATGATTCAAAACAAAAATTATTTAGAAAGTAAAATGATGAGGTAACCAGAAAACTCTTTAATCAAACTCCTACATTTCAGTAAATTGGATAATGAATATAGTTTATCTTGGAAGCTCTTACTGAATTGTTTGTAATTGCTTCCCAAGAATGTAATTTTTTAAATTATCAACTTGATTAATTCATTCTCTTAGTTAAAAAAAAAATTTAGTCAGTGCTTACGATGGGAAAAACTATTTCAGTAAGCTATAATATAGAAATGGATGAAATATGGAGTTTGTGCCAAGAATCTTTCAATATAGTGAACAAACTAGATGTAGTTTGAGAACACAAGCAGGGTATTTCTACTTTCAGTGAGCGCATTTTATCAAAATAATAAAAGGTATATAAAGCGTCAAGTCATTCATATGATTTTCATGTGTGTTTCCAAATTCTCTGGCATTTTCTTTAAATAAAGAGGTAAAAATATAGAAACTACAAAATAAATATAGACATGTTGGAAAGCTTTGGTTCTCCTATAATAAATTCCTAGCAGTTAATGAGTCACTTAGAAATATGGCACATTTAATGTTATATTTCTGTGTACTAACATTAGCACAGAATCACACTAGGAGAGATGAGTGTGAGAACCATAGGTACTTTAAACTTCCCAAATGTATCTCAACTTCAGAAACACCTGTGCTAAATAACTTTGGGTCTGTTGTGATTATTCAAAGGTGTTATTGAGTCTAGCATTGACAGATTTTCTACACTTAAATTTGTAGAAAAACCAAGCAGTATGGAATATAGAATTTGTGAAGTTCAAATAGAATTTCCCTTGTCCTTCAAGGAGCTTCCAATCTAAAAGAATTATAAAATATGACTTGTAATGCACAATATGTTCAGCATCATATGGGGACTCTATTTTCAAACTAGAATCATCATAATGCATTTCATATTAAGTTCATTTTATAGAAAAATGCTACACAATTATTTTTGAAATGACAGCATAAAGTTGAAGAATA
Organism: Uropsilus gracilis; assembly: GCA_004024945.1. NCBI lineage: Eukaryota > Metazoa > Chordata > Mammalia > Eulipotyphla > Talpidae > Uropsilus > Uropsilus gracilis. The sequence goes on along the minus strand of PVHY01001525.1, from coordinate 23,898 downwards.
ACTTTCAGAGACTACAATTCTTTTTTCCTTTGTCTTCTGGAACTTATAATAATCAATAAACAGCCCTTCATTTCTCATTAGCACTATGATCCAGCTACCATCATGTCTATTTGCCTTTTTCTTTGATAGTTTTTTAACTTGTTGCATATTTTTATTCCAACTGCTAGCCCAGGATTCAACTCACACAGGCATATGAGTGGCATGGCTAATGGCCCGAGCTTACTGATTACACTGTTTCTGAAACATACTCTGTCCAAACTGTAATTCACAATCTGCTTTTCTTCCATGTTTCTGATATGTTTTGTCCCCTTCCCTACTCCACTCCCTCAAGATGAACTACTACTGGTTGTCTGAGACACTCCACTCCCTCAAGATGAACTACTACTGGTTGTCTGAGACATGTCTCCGTTTCAGCCACTCCATTCTATTCTAAAATCTGTCAGTTCTTTCTCAAGGGTATTTCTCCCATTGCCTAATTTCCTTTTCACTTTCCTAGTTCTTACCACACAGCTGTGTGGTCTTTCTCACCCTGGTCTCTTTTCCTAAAGTTCCACTCATCATATATCTTTAAGTGATTTTCCTCTATCACTATTTCTGTTGATATTCATTTTTGGCAAAGCACAAAATGTATTGTACTGTGTCTCATTCACTCTTCTCTTTAGTATGCTTGAAACAGGGTACAAATAGGGTGATAAATACCAGAAGCTGAAACCAGTCAAGGTACCCAAAGGGAACAGGTCACTCTCTGTGGGTTCTTACGAGCCTGTAGAATTGCAAGAGATCTCAGGTTTCAACAACTATGCAATTTATTTCACAAGGAACCACTACCTACCCAGTTAGTGTCCACCAGACAAGCAGAGTGCCCAGCACTGGTCACCAGGAATGCTGGATAGCAGTGATGGTCATCACTGGTCAAAGTCATGAATCACAACTATGGTGGTCACACCAATATTATGAATAAAATAAAGACATTTAGAAACCTAAAGATAAAAATTATATCTTAAGGGAGATGCCTTTATGTTGGATATCTGTGAATTCCTCCATTGGAAAGATTTTCAGCTTCAGGTCATGATTCATGCTTATAATTGATGGGTGAGGACATTAATCATGATTATAACATTTCACCAAGAAAAGAAAAAAAAAGCTATAGGAAACTATATTTTCTGAAATTTCATGTATATTAATTATAACTGGATGAATAAAAGATACATAGATGAAAAAATAACTACTGAGAAATTACATGGATATATCTGTATATTTACAGAAACTGCATTTCGTTTTTAGAACTTCATCTTGAATGAGACATGTCTCCAAGCTCAAATTAATTTTTATAATTGTTATCTACCAAATTAATCAGTAGTTATGAAGGAAGTCACTGAAATGCCAATTCTCAAATAACCTTGGGTCATGTTGCTAGTTGCACACACATGTGATCCTTCTTAAATATTTTGGGAAATTCCCAAGTGATCTCTCTTACTTCTGGGTTTGAATAGCCACTGATCTTCTTATTCATTGCTCCCCCATGGTGTACTAGACAAGTTCTGAAAAATCAGAAATCAGTATGATTTATAGTAATTTTTTTGTGAATTAAAAACAATTCCCTGTCTGTTGTTTGAGCTTGGTGATTAAAAATTTTGTTCTGTATTAGCTATGTTTCATTTACATATTTATTTATTTTTAAGATAGAAAATTAACATTACTATTCTTATAACTTTCCTGTTTAAAAAAATGATGTAATTATTTGCCATTTGGATGACTTAAAAGCATGCCTAGTTATTACATGCTCATCCAAATGGTTTCCTTTGTTCCCAATAACTATGAGCCTACCATCTTGTTACATTAGTGCTCAGATTCAGGGGAGACAGAAACCAGTCCCATGGGGAACACCACCATCCCCTAGAACTGAATGTTACTTTTCTAGTCCAGTCTTCTATTTCTCAGTTTGAAAGCTATCTTGTGTTTAGCCCACATGAAACCAAAAGTTGCACTATGGAGCATATGTGCCACAATTTTCCCTGCCACCATCTTTCATACAGTCTGTTTTGCTCTCACTTGAGGTGCAGGAACCTCTGACCTGGTTGATGAGCATCTCACAAAGGAAATTTATTTATGTATTATTGCTTTTTGTTTTGTTGAACTAATGTCTTTGGGGAAGGTTCATGCCTTCTTATTCTGCTATTCTGTTGCTATCTGTACTTTTTATTTTTAAGTCATAAATTTAAACCAAATAGTTTCATTTGGTATTGATAATTTATCACTTAAATTCTCCAAGCCTTTCTCCCTTCATTCCCCCCCCCCAAATAATTTCTGACACTTTATGAGAGAATTAAATTCTATTTTACTATTTTCTCTTTGTATTTCAATTATTTTGGTGTGCAATTTTTAATGTTATTAACCTTTTTTAGCCTTACAAATCATGAATTTCTAGGCTCATATACTTAAAACTATAACTGATTCAGGCCAAATTTTTCATTTCCTTTTTAACCTTAAATTCTAAATACTTTGACTTAGATTCTTCTTATTTAATATAATTATTTCAAACTTTGATTTACTTTGTTGGTATGAACATATTTTATCATTTTTCACCTTTCAGTATCATATTGATGCATATGCCCCTTCAGATTATTCTTCTCATCAAATTAAAATCTTGGCCCTTAAATAAATATTTTAAACCATTTTTACTAAAACCATACCCATTATATATATGGACCTATATATATTAAAACTTATACATATATTTAAAACATATATATTTAAAAACATAGATATATTTAAAACTTCCAGTGACTTTGGTCAACATCTATGAGTAAAAATCCCTGGTCCATATCTATGAGTAAAAATCCCTGGTCCATATTTTTTAATTTCAAGGTCCTCTATAAAGTAAACTTTCTTTTATCAAGTGATGCTTTTCACTGTTGTCTGGTAAACACTTTAATATACTCATAAGGAAAAAGACAAATAATGTGCTGTTTTCCCTGTTGTCTATATTGTTGTATCTCTTATTTTTCTCATTTACATCTATTTACTCTATTAAGGGGCAAATACGGAACTCTCAAATATATTCTTGATACTAAAAATGGAATGCTTTAATGCTATTTCTTTCTTCTAATTGTTCAATATGTCTAATCCCAATTTCATTACATAAATTCTTTGGCAACAGGATATATGTATCATGCTATATTTACTTACTAAGCCTTTGAATAGCCACAATATACTATAGTAGACTTTGAAAGAATAAACTGAAAATGTACTAGTTCCAGTGAATTCAATATCCAATAAAGAAAATCCTTTGTACACATCCCTAAAGGACTTAAATCACTTCTCTTTAGGATAAGAAATTACATACTTTATATGCTTTTAGGATAAATGACTTTTATGGCATTAAACTGGCAGTGGCTGTAGTAATATATGAGGAAATTGAAAGGACTCACATGTATTTATAGATTGATTATTCTGGTGAGAAAGTATCCTTGCAACATCCTAGACACATACTTGGTGGGTGAAAAGGAAAGGAAATATCCTTAAGAATCACTAAAGAAAAGATAAAAAACGGGATAGGATTTGACAGTTCACTAGATTTATGAGGGGTAGAAATGATTGTGTTCCCTGGGCTAATATATTTTAGATGTAAAGGCAACCAAGGTTTAGCAGCAATATATTTTCTTCAAAACTAGCTTTTCCTTTGCTAAAACTTTAAAAAGGTGTTGTCCAATTAAAGGAAGAAATTGATGCTGAGTCAAGTGAAAAATTTGAATATTGCTTAACAGGTATCAGATTTTCACTTAAATTACAAATTTATGACTGAATTACATCCCATCTTTCGTTACAGTCAGGTTCTTGCTTGTCTGATAATACATGATAATGTGATAAATTACTCTAATTTGTCTTCAGCAAATCTTAATTTCATAGTTTCAAAATGTATAGCTTGTCATCTTCCAGCAGAAGATGTTATAAGCACACGTGACTCACTGCATTTGCTTTCATATAATCACCCATGCAATAAAATTAGGGAATAGCAAAACAAAACACAATGCTGCAAAAGTAACAGCGAATACTAAAAGTCGTGCTTCTTGTCAGGTTCCTTGGAATTCACAGCATTTGAATTTAGATGTTAGAAAAAAATCGTTATTGCATTTATACATTTCATGCTTCTTTACATTTTGTTTGGAGATCATAGCTCTGTCCATTTTTTAGATTCAATGAATCAAACTAAATTTGTTTAACACATCTAGCGGCATTGATAGGAACAACATTTCCATTTTCTGTCCTTGGCAAACAGAGCATTTAGCAGCTTTGCAGGCTCAGAGGCATAGCATCCTGGAGTAAGAGTTGGCATTTGATTTGCTAGGCTTTTCTGCTATACTTCCTCTATGTTTAAGCTCTTGGGAATAAAGCATTGATTTGTTAAAGGATTTGCACATTTTCATCTTTGTGTTTCATACAACACCCATACAGACACCTACACATTCTTTTGATGACGTACTTCAGGGGCCAATATAGAGGTAGTTGATAGTGCAGTATTTAATGCTCACTGTTAGGGAAATTTAGGGAAATATTTTTCTGAATCTAATATTTTCATTCTCATACATGGCTCCAATCATTTTGAAATGATTCCTTTCTACGTTTACTGCTCTGGAATACAATTGATTTAGACTAGGCCATTCAAAGTCCCTCCTATCTTTTTTTATGTATTTTGGGCAAAAATGACCTCTTTCTTTTTTCTTGTTATTTTTTTAATTGTCCATCTTTGTGGGAGTTTATCTCTGGACTTTCTATTTCATTCCACTGGCCCAAGTTTCCGTTCTTGTTCTAATATCATACTGTTTTAATTATTATTGCTGTGAAATACAGTCAAAGTCAGGAAGTGTGACGCTTTTTAAAAATTCTTTTCTCCCAGGAAATATTTTGTTATTCAGGGTATTTTGTGCTTCCATACAAATTTTATAATTATTATATTTCCTTGAAAATAGTCTTTAGAATTTTCATAGGTATTGTGTTAAATCTATAATTTTTCTTAGACTGTATGGCCATTAGCATGATGTTTATTCTTCCAATCTATATACATGGACTATCTTTCCATTTCTTTGATATCCAATTTTATTTAATTTTATCTGATCAATTGCCTGACATTAAGATTTAGTGAATAAATATTAGCCAAAAAGAAAAAAAAAATCATTATCAAATGGTCTCACTTATATTTGGGATATAGGGAAAACAAACAACAAGAAAATGTTAAAATTAACAAATTGATAACTGAACTGAAACTTACAGAAAGGGAGAGGGTGGGGGCGAGGAAGGGGGAATTCAGAAGAGAGATGAGCACAAGCAAAGTGGATGATGGTTTACAGGTGACATGGTGGTGGGGGAAATTTGGGGTATACACCATTGTAAGAAAAAATATATATACTCAATAAAAAAGCAAGAGATGAAATGTCCAGTGGATTTTCATTAAAATACAGAGTTATGATATATGTATTATAGTGGGAGAATGTCAAAGCACTCTGCTTTTGGAAGTAAATGTACAAGTTAAAGTATAACCACTGTAAATACGTTTTGGGGGGTACATTTTTAAAAACATTCATGCTTTTAACTCATATTAAGAGTTATCTGTAAACCCATTGCTGCTCTAGTTCTTCACATTATTAAATTATTTCTCACCATGATCCTTTGAAATACCTACTACTATTATTCCTCTTAGTTAATAGATAAGGTAATTAAGACACAGAGGTTAATTGCTAGTAGTCTGAAACCAAATAAATTGTAGCACCAGAATTTGAAATTGGGCAATTCCCATGCAGAGTCTGGAGTGGAAAACAGATATAGTAATTAGTTCCATATTGTGGAATTATTATGAAGATTAAATGCAACCGTACAATAAAACAAAAGTAACTAAGAACTATTATGAACCTACTCAGTGAAAATTATCTTCCTCTCCAACTTTTTCCATTTTCTTTCTCCTTTCCTTTCTCTTTTAAAATAGTTGTCAAAGTTCAGTAAAACAGAATAGACTATAGGACTACCACTTATAAGTACTGTATTTAATTTTGTTAGTACTTCACAAATTACAAGCTTTATCAAGATTTTTTGACTTGCTTCCCCTATTCATGTATAAGTATTTAACTCACAGAACTGGGTACTATATGTAAAATAATTTAGGTGGTTGTGCTAATAAGAAAGTCAAGAATGAAAAAAAGATTTGCGATGTATACTTTTTGTGAGCCATTAAACATATAAAATATGTCCTCATACTTCAGGATGAAAAAGCTTTTCATAATAAAATATTCAAGAGCAGCAAAACTTGGTTTATTTGATTGGTTTTGAAAAAATTTGGAGAACTATGATCAGGTATTAATAAGATGATTAGAAAAGTTGTACATATTTGTAAGATGATTAAAGTCATTGTTAATATTTTGGTTAGATACCTATCATTGAAAACAGAAAGTTGATTTTTTTTTTAGAAGAGAGAGTGAAATACTTGTGCATTTCTTGGACATGCTTTGAAATATGGAGAGAAGGTGACTCAGGTTGTATTTATTTATGCCTTCTGGTCATCTTGACCACATTTGCAAATAACCAGATTTTTTTGTTCATTTAATCAACATCTGCTCAATGAAATGAGGGAAAACTAATTACTTGGATCATGAAAACAGTTTCTGTGGGAGGAAAGTTGTTTGAATCAGTTTTTAAATTAAATGCATTAGCAGCCTGTGGAGACATTCTCTCTATAGGACTGGAGGTATCATAGAGCTTGGATAGGCCATTGCCATCATAATAGAAAACAAGGTCTTGGATCTGGATGAGGTAAAGAAATAGGACTAAAATCTTGGGGTAGGCTCATCAAAAAAGTAGATTTGAAATTGAGTAAGAAAACAAACAAAGAAGGGAACTCTACTAAATTTATAAGCGGGAGCAACTGGCCCTTTAAACCCTGCCTCTTCCTTGATTCATCCCAGTCCTCATAAGCAAGATCAAACTATCTTAAAAAGATACAAAAACAAGATTTATTTATATATTCACTAAAAATACAAGATAGGCAAAAATCATAGGATACAAGGGGACCCCTTTGGTAATTTTACCACATAGTTCAGTCTCTAGTCCAAAAGTTACACTGGGTCATTCAACCACATGCACCCACAAAATGGTGGCTATCCCTCCTTCAAGTCAAATGAATAAACAAAAAACAAAAAATAAGATGGCATCATTGATCCTCCTCCAAAGGCACAGATCCAGCATTCACTTTGCTTCAACTCCAAAGCAGCCCGAAACCACCAAGACTCACTTGAAACAAGAGTAGCAACCACATCAGACATCTCACAATGAAAACTGCAGCACTCCAAGTTCTCTTCAGTTCTCCAGACAATTCCCAAACTTTGTAGTTTCTAAGTTAAAGCAAATTTCCCAGTACCAAGTTTCCAAGTTCGTTTACACAGGTCACAAGTTTCTCTAGCACGCTTTCCTCCCTCACCAGCCCAGGTTGAGGATGGAAGCCCACAGCATGGCTTCCTACCCTGCCATGCTACCACACATAGCAGTGACATCTCTGAGGCTTCCAACCTTATTGCTGCTCCGCCACTCTTTCCCTTCTCCAGCTTTCTGTCTTGCTTTCTAGCTTGCTGTTTCGTAAATCCTCTCTGTCTGTTCCTCTCAATAGAAAACCTCAGCTTCCAATCAGCCTGTGAAGGCAAAAGCAGTACATAAAAGATAAACAGCACAGTCTACCAAGTCCCGGGAAATCGCACCCTCACCAAGGATGAGGAAATGGATCCAGAAAAGGAGAAAAAAAAAAAAAAGACTAAAAGGCTAAACATGGAATCATGGACAAACAACAAAAAGAAAGGAGGCGAAGTGACCAGGGAGCATGTGGTGTAGTGGGGTATTTCCATGGGGATCAGCAATTATACAATCATGTATTGTAAAAAATGCAAAACTGAAATTTAAAAATTAAATTAAAAAAATAAATTAAATTAAAAATAAAAAAAGAAAATCTCAGCTTCTCTTTGAGTCTCCACCCACCAAAACAAATGTCTGCCAGCCTAATGAGCATTACCAAGCTGGGGTCATGGCATCCCCAATTTCATCACATCACCCCTATGAGACTACCAGCAATCTGCCAAAGCACAGAGGAGTAACACAATATTTTCAATAGCTAGACTTAGAGTTTATTATTTTTATTATTTGTATTATTTTTATTTGAGGTAACATTGGTTTACAAGATTGTATATGAATTGTATATGATTTAGAGGTATAGGATCACAGCTCTTCAGATACGTTACTTTACCACAATCACTACTGATGTACCCATAATCTGCACAATCTGTTGCCTCCCCTAGGCCTAAAAATCATATGAAACATTGAAAACCTGAATCTGCATTCAAAAGTTTGAAATTAATTTTTTTTTAATGAAAAGGTTTTGACCTCCCCAATGTAGAAAAAAAATACATTGGGTAATAATTCTTACACTTATGTTAGAAACAAAAAACACTCTATATGGATATTTCCACAATGTAGAGCACTGGGAATCCCACACTTAAAAAAAAAAAAAAAACACTGATGAAGATGCACTCTCAGTTGGAAACTTGAAATATCCAATAAACACTTTCATTTGAGTGAGAATGACAAGTCAAAGAAAATGGACGTTGGGTAATTTTCCTTGAAAATTAGATAACAGAATAAGACACTGAAAAAAAAAGTTATGTTTAAATGATCAGAAAACATACAAAAATAGATCACAAGGAAAAGAAGACAAAAGTGTCAGTCATTAAGAAATAAAAACTGAAATTGAAAATTAGAAGTAGCTTAGGCATAGCTGAAAAGGAATTAATTAGAATAAGACCAAGAAAATTATCTGAAAGTAAGATAAGAGTTCTAAAACTTAAAAGACAGAAAAAAACAGGATTTTTATAAGCAGGCTGAATTTTCCAGAACAATACCTTGGGTTTTGGGGACTTGACGCCAATGACAAGGGAAGCAAAAATGATGGAGGTCTAGTATCTTGTAGTATCTTTGTGTCAACTCATTTTCTTTTCCATCTGAACTTATTGTATAAAAGCAGATAAAAACATGTATAAAGATTGCCTAGAATTGATATGAACTATTTGTATGTCCACTGAAACTAGACATTAGCTTCTTTCTGTTTTTTCACAGGAATGACTTACATTAACTAAGGTATGAAATTAAAAGAAACAAAATTTTACGGCATTCTATAACACTAATGATTCTGCACAGTGAATGAAATTATTCAAATGAAAGGATACTCCACTAATTTGGAGAAAATACTTACACATCATATATCCAAAATTGGGCTAATAGGCAACCTCTAGATTTAATTTTTGGAAGCACCTCCATACTGTTTTTCAAATGACTATACCAATTTATTATTCCACCAACAGTGGGAAGATTCTTTTCTACACAACATGCTTTACACTTGACATCATTTTGATTTTGATTTCTATTTTCCTGATAATTAGTGATGTAGAGCTTTTTCATGCATCTGCTGACCACATGTATATCTTTCATGTAAAATAACATCTCTTCAACCCCTCTACCAAATTTTACTGATAGTTTTCTTTGTAATTGAAATACATGAGTTATGTATATATTTTGGATATCATCCACTTATCAGATACATATTTTACAAATATTCCAATGCCATATGTTGTCTTTTTATTTTGTTGATGTTTTCCTTTGCTGTCTAAATTTTGTAGTCTAACAATTCCCATTTGTCTATTTTTGTTTATTTTGTCTTTGATTTTAGTGTCAAATCCAAAACTCATTACCATATCAATGTCAAGGAAATTACATTATTTTTCTTTCTAAGAGTTTTATCATTTCAGGTTTTTAAATCATTAACCCATTATGAATTGATTTTTCTGTATAGTGAAAAGAAGTGACATGTTAGACTTGTAATAGGTAGACTTTGAGGCCACATAATCTCTCTCTAGTCAAAAGAACTACTCTCCAGATAGAATTTCAAACACTGTGACAGGAAATATCACAGGGTTACTGAGACTGAAAAACATTTTACATGATTACTCATCACAGCTACTAGGTGACTTTACTCAGCTATACCCACTCACAGGGCTAGCTTTCCCAGTTAAAGGTAGGAGCAAAACTAGGAAATACCACTGTAGCAGAGATTACTTGCAAGCTAATTAAGGTAGTCACAGACAGAAGGCTGGATTTTTGCTTCAGCATTTCCTTTTCTACAAGTCTAAAGTAGATTTCCCACCCCTGAAAATATTCAGTGTAAGTGAACCTAGATCCACAGTTATAGTTTCTTAAAGTAGAATTTAGTTTGTCTGTAAAATGCATTTCCATTAGAGGCACTTGGTGATAACATTCTTGTATTTGAGAAATGTGATAATGTTTAAAGTACATTTTCTCCCGTGTGTGTGATGGCTCTAAACTTAATCTTTTATGGAAGTGACAACATTCTTCTGGTCATGGAGTAGAGGACACTATTGAGATTGAAAGACTTTTTTTTTCCTAACCTACCTTACTCATTTTTTACCTGCATGTTTGTATTTCCCTTGATTTTCATTATTTGTGCTCTGAAAGAACATTTTTGAAACAGGGGTATCAAGTAGCTTCGTTTCCATCCTTAATGAACTTATGTTTTCTGGGTACATAGAAAATCACTGGAAGCTTATAAAAAGTCCTTTGCTTTTAAATTCAGATTTATATAACCTACTCTTAATGTCTGACCTAAAAATTAAGATATGTTAGTATCATTACTTGGGCAAATATGGTACAAATCAAGTTAATATGCCCCTCTTCGCTAAGTCCCTGGAATAGAGAACAATGACTGACTTTGAAATTATAAATTTCTAGTCATTTTGCATGTTCTGGGTTATTTGAACAGAATATTTTTCATTTTAGAAATGACTTATGCCCTTCACTATTTTATTGATGTCCCTTTGGCAATTTAGAAAAGAATGTTATAGGCCAGGCATGGTGGCTCATGCCTGTAAGCTTCAGCCTATGAAGCGGCCGGGGCTAGGGATGGCGGTTCGAGTTCCGCCTGGGGCCCGTAGTAAGACCTAGTCCCAAAAAAATAGCTGGGCATGATGGCGCGTTTCTGTAATCCCAGATACCTGGGAAGCTGAGGCTGGGGACTACTTGAGTCTCTGGTACCCTGGGCAACGAGAGCCTGTGGTTCCACAGACAAAAATATCAAGACCTAGTCTCAAAAATAAACAAACAAACAAATAAATAAAAATAAGAATATTATAGTAGTAGAAAGGGTAAGATAATAGTAACATTTCATCACAGCTGATGCCTGAAAAAATTCTCTTTTTGATGGGCTATGGTGACTGACTATGAGTGAGTAGGTAATGGAAGCAGTATGGTGGTAACATCTAGTGAGGGTAAAATAATATCTCCATTAAAAATAAATAATAAAATATACACATATGAATTAATAAATAAATAATTTTCAAATAATTATTAAAAAGAGACAACATTTTAAGTATTACATATGCATTATCTGAATTTTGTAAATGAAATACAGGGAAGGTCAGTACTTTGTAAATAGTTTTAAAGCTAATAAGTCAAAACTACTGAGTTAAATTCATTTTTCTTTCTTTCTTTTTTTTGAGACTGGGTCTCACTATTTTTGCCTATGGAACCACAGGCTCATGTAGCCCGGGGTACCACGGACTCAAGCAATCTCCAGCCTCAGATTCCCAGGTAACTGAGATTACAGGCACATGCCCCCACTCTCAACTATTTTTTTGGGACTAGGTCTAACTACGTGCCCCAGGCGGGACTCAAACTGCAATCCCTGACTTGGCCGCAGCTTCATAGACTGCTGTTTATAGGCATGCGCCATCATGCCTGGACTAAATCCAGGACTAAATTTTTCTTGATTCTAAATTACACTATGGGATAATCTTTATTATTATTTTTTTTTGATCCAATTGTTGCAGGGTAGTATCGGGTTTTGACTGTTAATGTGGCATTCACAATTAGTATAGCTGACATGTTTGGCATCAGTAGTAACACTGGAATAGAAGACTGCAGGTAGGAAATAGAAGCTACTTTCTTTGTGCTTTAGTATGCTAAATTTCAAGAAGGACTTGACAGTATTGTGAAGATTTGGCTTTCTGACTTTATTGTATCAGGGTCCAGGTGAACAAAGCTTCAATTGACAACACTAAAATGTAGCTGATCCCCCTTCACCAGGATTCATAGGTTTCTTTCATGCTACTTTGTGTTTCAAGAGAATCTAACTGAATGCCAGAGTGTCATTGATGGCCCCCTTATCAGGATTCATAGTTTTCTTCAGGAGGATAGAAGAGGGGAAAAGGGGGGGGAAAGGCTTTTATGCTGCATGGGATTGACAGGAAAGGAGGGGGAACAAGGAGAAAGGGATAAAAGGAACATGTGTGAGGGACCAGGGATTGGACATTGCTGGGGATAATGAGGGCCCAGCTGTTGCCACCAGGACAGCAGCCCAGGCAGAGAGGAAAAGTCTGCATTTAGCCCATAGGCATTTATGCCCCAGAGCCATTCTGTGGGTGGCCATAGGGCCATCCTTAGGGACTAGCACTGGGCTGCAGAAGGATAGGAAAGTGAAGAGGCTGTGAGCTTCTGCAAACAGGCAATGGTCTGGAGCAGTTGAATGCATGAGCCTTAGCGTGTATGAGCTGATGGTGTGTGCTAAAGGAGTCTAAATAATCTGGAGATTTGAACATTGTGTTGGAGCCTGTTTTGTCTAGTTTGGTTCAAGTGTCTTTGGAGAGTCTGTGAGCAAGGCTTGAGAAGATGGACCTGGTATTGTTTCCTGTTTTACCTTGGCGCTTTTTTACTGCCTAAAGTTGAAATGGATATTGAAAGAGAAGAGAAATACTATGTTTTTGGATTGTGCTTTTGGAGGAAGCTGGAACAGAGGCCAAAAGAGGAGAAAGTGATACAGGGTATGATGCAGTTAAAAATTGTATTGGCACCAAAATACCCTGGTGGGCAGAGTCTGAGAGAAAGACCCCATGCAAGAGAAAATGGGAAGTGAGAATATGGGGCATAAAAGGGAGGAGCAAGGAGAGAGGAAGGAGAGATGAAAATAGCTGACTGAGAGAACAGGCCCAGGTGGCCTTGCCAGGGGAATACCCCTGGAAGGGTGAGCTGGAAGTGCCATGGAGCCATGGTGGGAGAGTGGCTGGCAGAAAAGTAGCCAGTGTGGAGTTGGATGCCAGAATGGCAGACTGGGGGTGACCAGGGGCTGCTGAAGGCAGGTCTGATGGATTTGGTCAGACCCTCCTCCGCTGCTCCCCCCTCCCTGCCCCAAGATAGGCTTGGTCAAAGAAGTGCATGGAGCCACAGCAAGGCAGCACATTTGGAAAGCTGATTCGTGCATAAGCAATTGTGGAAGAAATTTGAAGACCCTTGGAGGAATGGAACAGCTCGGAGAGCTGGAGAGAGAAGAAGCAAAGAAAAGACACTGGAGAAGAACTGGACATTGCAGCAGTGCCTACCTCTCAGATTTGGAGTGGCAAAAGGGCACCATCATGGACATGTGTTTGGGACTTTCAGACTAAGTGGTGATTAGGGTAAGATAACTGGCCACTTATGGCCTTGAGAACTTTTCATTTTCCTGGTTAATTTCCATGGCTAAAAATATCCTGTTGTTTAGATTGTTTAGTGACTTTGGCAACTGCTGTGTGCGTGGATGATGTGGATCTGGTGAAACAAAAAAAAAAAAAAAAAAAAAGAAAGAAAAGAAACTGCATTTTAAAAGTGGCCTGTTGGCTAGAAGCTTCTGCCCTATTTTGACCTGATTTCAAAAGGAATAATCTGCTTTTGTATCACATGCATGTGAACTCAGATTGATTGAACTTGTGGTGAGGTAACCAGGAAATAAAGGATAGTTTTGGACCTACGGTGAGGTAACGGAGTTTTACATGTTTAATTTACAGCACATGTGATAAGATAACCAAGGTTTTACATGCTTACTTTGTAGTACATATGGTGCTATGTACTTGCTTATTTGGTATTAAATTTACTTGCTTACTTAGTAATAAAATTAGTTGATTTACTTTAAGAGTTTGGTCTGACTTTGATGTGCAAGCAAGACTGTGGGTGGAAAAGTATGGTGAGTTGGGGAGAGGAGGGCAAGCAAGGGAAAGGTCTAGGAAATAAAGTTTTTTTCTCTAGCTTAGGACAGAAAGGACCCTGGGCCAACCAAGTGGAAGTTCTCTAAGAGATAAAAGGTCACTTTTGTGTGAAATCTTGAAGTTTCATAAAGATTTTTGCTCTTTTGCATAAGGATTAAAAAGTAAAGATTTTTCTCTAGTGTAGGAAGCTGGTGAATGAATGATATTAGTGAAGCCTTGTCCCCTTCCCACCTGAAAGCATATTCACTTTCATTATATTGGCAATTAATTATAGAAAACTGCTAATACTCCTTTTTTGTGAGTATGAACATACTGCTGCATAATGTCTGAAGTGAAATAGTCTTTGGAAGGGGATTTGATCTATGTTTGCTATATAATATCAGTAGAAAAAATAGGTGGTGTGGAGAGTTACTAACTTATCAATTGTGTTTGTATCATATGGCAGATTATTTTCCTCCCATCTTAGACAAGGAAAAAGTGTTTTGAAATAGAAGTTATTGAGATACCATTTCAAAATAACAACTATTTTGTTTTTTTTTTTGTATGTTTATCATTTATATTCATAAGCCAATATTTTGAACATTAAATGATGCCTGCTTTGGGTTTTCTCTCTACATGTGAGAACTCTTAGGATTATGGGAAATGGACATGATACACATTAAAAGCTTGTTGTTGCCAAGGACAAGTAAAAAAAAAATCTTCACAACTTTAAATATGCACTATAGGATCACATTGGATCACAATAATGCTGAGGTTAAAAAAAATTACCTTTAAACCAAAAATATGTTAGAGAAACTGGGTATCATGAATCTGATATTCTTATCTTTTAATAAATATATCCAAAGGGAGAAAAAAAGATGACTTTATCATATGAATGAAATTGTCTGAACCAAAGTGATCTCAAACAGATTGAGCTTTTATTATAGTGTAAAAAATGTTCTCAGGTAGCATCACTTAAAAGGGACCTAAAGGTCTCATTTATTTTAGTACATATTAAAATGTATGAAATCCTCTTTGTACTATTAACTTGCATTGGATTATTGCATAGATTTTAGAACTGTATGAAGTTGAATTTTAAAAGACTCTCCCCTTTTTTATTTCTTAAATAATAGCTGATTATTTTATTTTTTATTTTTACTTAATACAAGGATTAGACACCTTTTAGAAAAAGAAAATTTTGTGCAAAGAAGGAATGTGAGAATATAAAGCATTTAGAAAACTGAAAATTGTAGATCAGTTGAGCATTTTATTTGGTGGAGAGAATTGGAATGATATAAACCTAGAAAAACAGAAAGGGTTCAATTTGGAAAGGCACTGATTTGGAAAGGCAATGAAATATGCTCACTTCCTAAGTGTCATATAGCACTATTAAGGAATTTTAATCAGAAAAATGGTGTAGCTATTTTTCCTTTTTAGAATGTTTTTCTAGAAGCATTAGCAAGAATCACTTGAACAAGTATGCCCAGGTTTAAGAAGAAATCTTTTGAGTACTTTTGCGAAAGTTCAGAGTGAGATGATGAAACACCGGAGTGGCAGAAAGGAGAAACTGGAAATAAGATGGAAGAAGAAGATATGAAAGGCAGAATGTAAAAATTGATTGACTGAATATTGAGGATAGGGAATATAAGAACCTTAGAAAACTAGATGGACAATAATGGTACTCACTGAAATAACTGAGGATGGAGCTGGTAATGAGACACAGAATGATAGAGCTTTATAGGTGTAGACAGAATTGCTGTGGAACATCAGATACGGATCCCCATTATAGAACCTACAGATAATACATTTGTGAGAATTGCCCCAAAAGTACAGATTTCAGAGATGCTTCATGACATTAATCAGGTAACTTAGGATAATGAGGAGAAAATGCAAAGGTGTTTGGCAGAAAATGGGGTACAATGGAAGTGGGCTGGAAGAAGAAAAGGTTGAGAACATTACTAAAAATAAGACTAAAGAAAATGTCATTGTACCTAACAGAAGGCTGTCCCTGTCTCCAGAATTCACATGTAATGCATTTTTAATTTGTCAGTTTCAAACTAAAGGAACAAGAGCTGAAAGTAAATTGATTGGTCATGAGTCACCCAGTATCTGAATGTTAGAACTATATTAACATTCTGGATATATTAGCCAGCAAGATTTTCAGGACCAACAGATGTTGCTGGGATTAAGGACATGGAGAGAAGATCAGCACAAAGTGAAAAGCCCATAAAAATCACTTTTAAAATATGAACAGGAGTTGGTAATAATTTAAGAGAAAAGGAATGAAATGCTTAGGAACTCAGAGGTGAAAAGAACTTTATTTCTCTTTGCATTACTCAACAATGGAAATGATGATGTCCAATCCCAGACTTTGCTCCCTTGATAGCAAACTATTGTCAGACACTTGAAATTGTTTGAAAAAATATGAGAAGAAAACATACCATGCTATTTCAGGATGCATATCGATAATATGCCAACTGTCTGAAATCTTTGGAATATTATGGGATTGATGTATTACGTGTAAGATTTCCAAATAATAGCCTGATTAGGAAAGGTTGGGAAACATGACTATAGACCAGATAAGAGCAATACATTATTCTAAATATTGAGACACAGTAAATTATGAAGCACTTCTACAAATATAGAATAGTAATTAAGATATCATAAAGCAAAGAATCATACCAAATGCTAAATGTAGAAATCCCAAAGCAACATTTATCTTACAGTTTTCCAGAATGATGTGATTTATGAGCGAAGTGACAGCACCTACATGCTAATTTCAAACCATGAATCATCAATGACTGACTTTCTTCCTTGAAAGGGCCATGTGCTTAGTCTAGATTAGTGAGGAATCTGACGTCCTACTCCTCTTAAAATTTTAAATAGATGAACCTCAGTCTACCAACTTTAGAAATTTAGGTCACCCCAAATAATAGAGAGCTATATTTTGAGAGTTCTCAGAAGTTGTCAGTCATCAATTTGGTTATTTAGCTGGAAGTGCTGCTTATAATACCCCTTGTCTCCTCCCTGGGTTTCCATTACTATGTGTTTCTACATTGGCCATATGTTCTCTGGCTTCTGCAGAGTTCTGTAGTGTGAGATGCAGAGCATTGTCACCCTGACCTGAATCCGACTTCTGAGAGTGATTACTAGGCTGTATGATATTCTCTTGTGCAAAAGGGAAGAATGCTTCCTATTTTCTATAATCCTGCAAGAAGGTTCTAAAATGATATTCTGAAATGATGTTTAACAAGATCCATTTGGAATATTGATTCTTTCCAAGCAAGATGCTTGGTATTGAGTATAAAATATTGAACAAAAACAGCCACTGTAGTGGATGAGCCTGTTCTTCAAATATTGTATGGTAAGGTCACATACAAGCATAAAATTACAATGGTAAAAGGATTCTAAAGAAATGAAAAGGATACCATCAGATTCAAAGGTTCAATAAAGCTTAACTAATTACAGTGAAAATGGGTGGATTTGGAATGAGGGATAGGTTATCATAGTACAAGAAACTGTTTAAAGAATTGAAACAGATGGTACATTGGAGCTTGTAGATTTCCAAGGTGCCAAAGTATGGAGGCTAAGAGAGAGAATGGTGCATCCTGATGTCAGGGACATCTCCAAGAATCAGAATATACCTTGTTAAAGGTTAATGTCTTTATTCTCACATACTGGGGAGAGAGTGAGATGTGTGCTTCTTAAGCTTATTCCACTGTGGGTTGTTGTAAATGTATGATTAAAGAGAGGCAGGGCTAATTTTAAGTGAAACGAGACTATTGTGTTTTACATCCAGCCTACATCCTCTTCTTCACACTCACCCACATTCTCAATAGGTTGCAGTAGTGACTCCTAAGAAGAGAGCATGCTTGGAGATCAATCCAGCAAACTATTTGAAAATGAACTATTTTACAGTGTGATTTGTTTCTCTCTTCTGACACTATGTATTTCTCACTGGGCCCACCTTTCCATGCCTGCTTTTGTGAAAAGCAACTATTGAGAATTTGCTTTGGTTAGATCTGTCCCAGAATTTGCCAAAGATGCACAGTCATTTCTGAGTCCTAACACATAAAATTCCAGCTGGATTCCTCACCACCCACACAACTCTATCAAGACAGAAAAAAATGTATCTTCTTCAATGTGCTGGGTTCAGTGTCCCTAGAATCTCTTAGATCAATTTATTTATCTTCCTTGTCAGAGATGATAGCTCTTCTGATTTTATTACTTTATAATTTCACCCCCTAAATAGATCCATGATTCATATAACAGTCATCTTTTCATTCAATTATGTAACAACTAAGTATACCTAATTGTTTGTGTACACACATACATATATGTTATGTTGGTGGTTTTAAATACATTAATTAAGAAAAGTGATCATAAAATTTAAAGCAGAGTAAGAGTGATTTCAACTGATGTTAGACAGGTGCAGTGTAAACTCTAGCTTAAATGCTTAAAAACTCTGAAAGCTTGGGCAAGCTTCTTAAATCACTGCTACTCATGTAAAAATAGTTGTACAGTAGTTGTGAATATATAAGAAAGTGATTAGTGTAAAGTACTAGGAAATCACCTGGTATATCACACTACAAAGTTGTAATTATTGCTGTATCATTATTGTTATTCATTTAATGGTGAATAGTATGCTGTGATAAAGATAAATGACTTTCCACAAGTCCCCTCTTCTTGTCATTTAGTAAAGATTTTATGCCTGTGGATATTAGTAACATCTTACCTTAATGAAAATAAGATAAGATTATCGTTTTACAAGACTTCATAAAAATGGAAAACTTAAGTACTGCATTCTAGTCCAAAAACATATGGGAAAAACAGTTTCAGAAGCTTTAAATATTAACAAGAGGAACACAGCATAATGATACAGGGAAAAAGTGCGAGCATGGATGCTCAGAATTGCTTTTAGTGGGAAAAAGCAGCCAGCATTTGTTGAGAGCTAAAGATTTTTTTTTTTTAGATAGATCCAAGTTTAATTGGCAGGACTTGGCATCATTTACAGGAAAATATGTTTTATTTATTTCAGTTTAAATATATTTCAAACACTATTTTCAAATATAGTTCTGCCAAGTGATAGGGCAGCTGTTAAGTGGTTCAGGATTTAATGCCCTGGTTAGCCTTTCACCTCTGAGGGCCTTGATTTCTTTCCACGTAATTAAGCTCATATATTAAAAGAGTTCTATGGAATCAGAGAGCCCCAAGTGGAATACGGACATAGCATACTGGGAAACCATTTGGAATAATTGGCAGCTTTAACTTGACAACCAGTTGAAGTGGAGCTAAATGGTATTGAAAGTTTACATAGCAATCAGCACAGATAAATACCTGTGATGAAACTGAATTTTTTCCTTATTGTTTTTAATTAGGGCAAATTTGAGACAAAATTAAAAGTGGAAGAATGTCTTCATTGGATTGCATGTCTGTCATTTCTCTGTCTCCTACTTTCCCCTGTTTCCAGGTGGAATGGAAAAGCACACATCTGAAGTGTCATCTGAATTTTGTCACTAAAGTTCTTCTGTCAATACTGTGGTGCAAACTTTTCTGAACATTGCTACTTGCAATTCTCTTTTATGCACACTCATGTTTGTGATTTTCCTTCTGCTGATATCTTTGCTTAGGATGACACTGCTGAGTTCCTAAATCAGTTAGGTCTCCCTAGTGAACATAGTTATTTATTTTACATAACAGAAACAGAAGCATCCTCCAGGCAGGTATTCCCAGCAGACACAATACCCTCATCTCTGCCCACCACCTCCAACCCCTTCCCCAGTTCCAGGTATCCTGAGCAGGTTTCTGCTATTTTGGGGGATTAGTCAGGATAGAATATATGAGGGCACTCCAACCCTAAATCTCAGTGACTTAACTGAGCTTATTATTTCTTGCGTGTTCCAAGCAGTTGGTGGGGGACTTTCCTCTCTTAAATCAGGTACTCAGGAACCTAAGATGATAGAGATACTACAGTTTTTTTTGATGGTGTCACATGTACCACTCATATACTTTCAGGATTACCTAGACAGGGAAGTGTTGAAAACACATCTACTATTAAATGTGTTTGATCAAACTGACAAGGTGAATTCTACATAAAGCTTATTGGCCAGCATCAGCTCAACTTAAGGTCTACAGGTTAGGACAAGTTAAGGCAGGACATTGCTCTAGCTCCAAAGCCAGGAGTACAGGGAACACAATATGGACCATGAGCATCACTTTCTCACAGATAAGCTGTAACAAGTTAGTGCTCTTGTTTACATAGCTGTTTTCTCTACTCACATTCTACCTTCTCACAGACTGGCATTTATTGTTCAAATATTTTGCACAAATAATGAATTCATATTAGAGACTTGATATGCTGGTTCATAAAAAAATAGAGAAGGGAAGAAAACTTTTTTCAGAAAAGCTTGTTCAGTTCTTAGAGGCAACATTGCTCTTTCATTTTATAGACTGGACACGAAGGCTCGATTATTTAAAAGAATTATTGCCAAGTTGAAATTCCATCAACAGGCTGACTCAACTATATGCTGTATCTAAATGTTTGAAATGTCTCCTTTCAAAATGAATATCTGGGGAGTCTTAAAGAAAGGGATTTCTCATGTGAAGTTCTTGTGGCTTAATTTACTCTGTAAGTAGTAGAAAGTTTGTTGTGTGACAAAACCATTTGTGGAAGCTTTGAATCATAAAATCATAGTGACACTGGCCAGGGTTAGAATGCTCTAGTTAATTCTGCGTTTAGTGTTCTGATTATCTGAGAGTGAATACAAAAGCATGGGAATTTTGAGAAGATAAAAGGATATCAAGAATTTGCAAGTGCTATGGGTCATGTCTAACACAAAGGGAAACCCCAAATTATTGGTTCTATGTTCCTCGGCTTCCAGCTTCCCTTGACTGAGCAGATCATTCTGCCTTTGTGAGTATTCTTTTAGAATTATATGTAGAAATATTGAGATGACAGTTTCATCCAGAAAAGAATGATATTGTAGAATTTTAGATATTAGAATTTTCATTTACACAGAGAGATGCCTTAGTTTAAGGTAAGGAGCAAGTTCAAAAAGGAAGAAGTGACTTTTTCTGGGGTCACAGACAACAGGATTTTAAAGTCCTAATACAACCTGCTTCCTGTCTCTGAGCAGTGATCTGGTACTCAGAGATAAAGTGTTTGTCAGTGACTGATGAAGAATATCACATTTCTTCTATTTGGTTTGCTGTGTGTTAGGGGTAGCTGGAGTTTGTGTGGGGAGAAGGAATCTCACTGAAGTCATTTCTGCCTCTTTCGTTCCTATCTTTAGAAAAATACTCCTCCAGTCAATGTTTTCAATAGAATAATTGCATTGTATTCATAACAAATTCGAACTCTTTTCAGCAACTGCTTCTTTCCCATGTGAGAAGCAGGGTGTGCATTTCCATTCCATCTTGAAATAATTTTTTTCATTTTCAAGTCTAAACATAGTAACTAGGGTAAAGACTTAGTCTAAACTTAGCTGCTAATATCTTGGGCTGTTAAATTTGTCATTGAAATAATTCTTTTTTTCCTGAGTGCAAAACTATCATAGAGTAAGATGAAACAATCTTTTGTTAGCAACCAAAAGCTATTTCCTTTAGCCATGTAATTTCCAGAAAATAAAGAGGGCAGCACATCATATTTTATCTCATATTAATAGTCACAATATGTTACATGAAAAACCCCACTTAAAATGAATGGCAGAGGATAGAGTTGACTGAAATCATGTTAAGTGACAGAGTCTATAATGAAGAGTTCCTTCATTTATCTCCAAGGGAAGTGATGCCTGTGTGAGAAGGACTGGACCTGGCGCAATTTCTGTCACCCACCATAATGTTTCAGGAAAGTTAAAGACTTTCTTGAAATTATTTTAGGACCTGCCCTGTCCTCTAAACGTGAGCCCAAATTCTCAATTAAGTCATCTTCAAATATAATTTGTCCCTCACATTTTTGCTGAGATCACATTTTAGTCATCCTAGGCTTAAATAGCTCTCATGTCTTGTAACAAAGGAGAGTCTAGATCATCTCAGAGAGAACATTTTAATCATCAAAACATAACTGGGTGTTTGAAGGAAGGTTGTAATGGACATAAGTGTGTCTGAGGATCTGAAACTTTCTGGATTTTACAGTTTGGGGGGATTGTTTCCAAACTAATATTGAGGATGGGCAGGAATTATCAAGTGTACCCAATCATTTCCATCTCTTTGGTCACCTTGGGTAAAACCTGATATCAAATGTCTGTTCTAGTGCTACCAATCAACTTGATCCATTTTTGGATGTAACTACATTTCAGAAGAACTCTCCACTCTACTGAATCCTAAGGTTGTTTTTCTTCCGTTCTGATCCCTACA
This sequence comes from Uropsilus gracilis, assembly GCA_004024945.1. NCBI lineage: Eukaryota > Metazoa > Chordata > Mammalia > Eulipotyphla > Talpidae > Uropsilus > Uropsilus gracilis. The sequence goes on along the minus strand of PVHY01001525.1, from coordinate 1,453 downwards.
GGTTCTGATCCCCAGGTTCTGATCCCTACAAACGCTTTTCACCCTAAACCCTAAACTTTATCTCATCATTTGCCCTTAGAAAACTTAACTGTAACAATTATATACCTTTCCTCTATTCCCCTATCCTACATACATCACTAATTCTCACTTAGATAAACACAACAATTTTTGTATATCTGACATATCTGACATATATCTGATCCGTATGTCTGGGGAAAAAACATACAAATACAGTGACATGGATTCACATTTAATTCACAGTCATCTATCTCAACAGGGCACTCAAACCTGTCAATCTATTCTATGCTTGTTGGGGCACCCATTCAGGATTCCTATTTTCTATTTCTTCTTTAGAATCAGAATACCAGCATCACTTTTTCTTCAGTTTATTAAGTGAGAGCTAGAAGATCTCACTTGAAAATTTGCTGGAAAAGAATACACACATGGTAATGCCTTCATCTTCAACCACCAAATCTGCAAAACTATCTGCTTGCATACCCACTCTCTCTCCTTGTCCTTTGGTTAGAAAACTAGAACTGTTCCCTTCCTCATCTATTCCATTTTTCTCTAGCTCTCATTCAATCTTGCCTTCTTAAAGACTTTGAGTCTGTACTGTTACTCTCTACCTATTTTACATCATTTTTACTCTTTCTGATTCTCTTTGCTGATTCTCATCAGCACAACAATATCTGCATTAGAGGCAGACTGACATAATACAGGAAAACTCAGTCAAGATTTGCCTTGTAAACTCTGAAGTCAGACTGCCTTGACTCAAAAGCTGGCTCCACTATATCCACAAGTGAAGCACAATGCATTGTCGCTACTTTACTTCCCTCACAAATTAAGGGGAGAATAGAATAGTACTCACCTCATAGGACTTTTGAGAAGATTTTTTAAAGTAATGAGAGAATGTGTTTAGAGGGGCACCATGCACAGATAATCACAAAATAAATAGTGAACACTATTTATGTCACCCATTTGAATATAGTCAAATCAAAAAACTCTTTTGAGAGTTCTCCCTTGAGATCTTACTCAATTTCTCTGTTCTCCTGCACATCAAAATATGTAGGATATTTATATCTCTACTTCCTCATGTTCCTTTCCTCAATGCTCTGTGGTTGGCCTTCGTTCCCCACCTCTTCATTTCCCACTCCTTACTGAGTCATCTTTGAAAAACTGTCAATCCACTTCACCAAATCCAAAGGCATTTCCCTGCTTCTTTACAGGAATCTCTCAGTGACTGCACCATTGTATGTGAAACATGATTTTTCTTACTACTGTGATCCCATTACCACCAGGTTTTTGAGGTACCTTTCTAGCAGCGCCTTCACTGAGTCCTTTGCAATCTTCTCTGTAGTCCTTACTATTGGTTTTCCTCTGGGCTTAGTACTCAGTTTTTCTGCTTTTGCTCTTTCCAACATAATCTAATCTGTCCTTGTGGTTTTTTTTTTTT